>JAOTQJ010078026.1:0-12753 GCA_025642045.1 Solanum sejunctum | reverse complement strand
GTATCAACTACCATATTTGTTTTCACTGGGTGGTAAAGTATATCTACTTCACAATCCTTTATTAACTCTATCTATGTCCGCTGTCTTAAGTTTAGGTCTTTCTACTTAAAGATGTATTGCAGGCTCTTATGATCAGTATATATATCAACGTGAACCCTATACAAATAGTGGCACCATATTTTCAGAGCAAATACAACCTCTGCTAGCTCCAGATCATGAGTTGGGTAGTTTTTCTCATGTGGTCGTAGTTATCTAGATGCATAAGCAATTACCCTACCATGCTATATCATCAAACATCCTAAGCCAACTCCTGAAGCATCATAATATACTACATACCCCTCGGTGCCTTCTGGAAGTACTAACACAGGTGAAGATGTTAGCTTATTTTTCAGCTCCTGGAATCTCTTTTCGCATGCATCATTCCATTTGAACTTGGTTGCCTTATGTGTCAACTTTGTTAGAGTTGCAAAAATAGAAGAAAAACCTTCGACGAACCTTCTATAATAACCTACGAACCCTAGGAATCTTCAAACTTCTGTGGGTGTCATTGGTCTAGGCCAATCTTTCACAGCCTCTATCATTTGTGAAGCAACACTTGTTCCCTCAGCGGATACAATATTACCTAAGAATGCTACTGATTTTTGCCAAAATTCACATTTAGAAAATTTTGCATACAAATGTTGATCATGAAAAACTGTAACAGTTTTTGTAAGTGATTTATGTGGTCCTCTTTTGATATTGAATATACCAAAATGTCATCTATAAATACTATCACGAACACATCCAAGAATGGCTTAAAAATCCTATTCATCAGATCCATAAAAACTACTAGTGCATTTGTTAGCCCAAATGACATAACAAGAAACTCAAAGTGACCATAGCGTGTTCTGAAAGCTATCTGGGGTATATCTTTCTCCTTCACCCTTACTTCGTGACAACCTGACCTCAAATCAATTTTTGAAAAGCATTCCCCACTCTGTAACTGATCAAATAAATCATCAATCATAGGGAGGGGGTATTTATTCTTAATTGTCACCCTATTCAATTGTCGATAGTTGATACACATTCTTAAGGTTCCATCCTTTTTACGTACAAATGACACTAGTGCACCCCAAGGGGACATACTAGGTCTTATAAAAACCTTCTCTAATAAGTCTTTTAACTACTCTTTTAATTCATGCAATTTTACCGGGGTTATTTTATATGGGGGGATGGAAATAGGTTGAGTGCCTGAAAGTAAGTCAATACTAAAATCTACTTCTCGTTCTGGAGTTAAGCCTAGAAGTTCTTCATGGAACACATCAACAAATTCATTCACCACTGGAACTGATTGAAGAGTTGGTGATTCTACGTCCATATCCCTCACTCTAACTAAATGACATATATACCCCTTAGATATCATCCTTCTAGCCTTAAAATAAGAGATAAACTTACTCTTTGGCACCCCAATATTGCCTTCCCATTCAAGAACTAGCTTATTTGGAATGTGGAAGTACACTCTCTTAGTTCGGCAATCCACGATGGCATAGCAAGAAGCTATCGAATCCATACCCATTATAAAATCAAATTCCACTATTTCTAGCTCAATAAGGTCAGCAAATGTGTCACGATCTCAAATAATTACTACACTGTCATATAAATCCTTCTAACCATAATAGATTCACAGATTAGTGTAGACACTTCAAATGGTTTGTTCAATAATTTGGGTGTTCTCTTAAGCTTCCCAGCAACTAGTGGGGTAATGTACGATAGTGTAGAACAAAGGTCAATCAATGCATACACATTATGTGAAAAGATGGACAATGTACCTATGACCAAATTAGGTGAAGCTTCCTAATTTTGCCTACTCCCCAGAGCATAAGTGCAATTCTGGACTCTACTATAACTACTTATCCCTCTTAGACCCCTACAATGACTCGTAAGTGCTTGTTGGCCCCTACTTAATGGAGGAACTAATGATGATGATGGAACAGTTGATCTAGTAGGTTATGCTATATCACCTATATATCTCCTCGGGCAATCTCTCATCATATTCCATAGCCCACCACACCAATAACTAGCATCTATCCCAATATGACATATACCCATATGACTCTTTCCACAATATTTACAAGGCTGCGTAGGGATCATTTGTTGGCCCGCTGAATATCCCGCTGTCTAGGTTCCTTGCCCTTCACTTCTTGGACCAAACTGATTTCTTCTAGACCCTTGAAATTGTGGTGGATCACTGGCTATAGAGTATGAGGATGATGGCCTAGGCAGTCTTTTAGAAAACCGAGGCCTAAGCTCACCTTGACATGGTGTAAACTTTCCTATAGACCTAGCCCTCTTAGACTGCGCCCTTTCTAACTCTTGTGTCCTTCTTCTTTGCCTCTGATCCTCTAATATTTGTGGAAAAGCTTGCATTCTCGCTATATCATGTCTTTTTTCAAGGAAGCAATGGTACAATCTCTGACAGGATATGTATCCAATCTATCTACATATCGATGAGCTCTATCTGGCATAGTAGAAACTATATTAGGAGCATACCTGGCTAGGGAATTAAAAATTGAAGGCTATACTACCTCATGCCCATATTCCATTAGTGGAGGTTCAAGAACTAATCTACATGGGCCTCTTAGATCTCTAATGGCAAGTAATGGTCAAGAAATGCCTCATTGAACTCTTTCCAAGTAGTTAGGGGAGCATCTATATCTTTGGATTGCTTCTACGCTTCATACCACAATATAGCCACACCTTTCAATCTATATGCTGCTAAATAGATAGCTTTTATACCACTCATATCATAACATCTAAAGTGCGCTAAATCTAATCAATAAAGTCTTGGGGATCTTCATCATGATCTGACCCAGGAAAGGATGGAGGCTCCAAATTAAGGAAATCACATATCCTTGTGCCAGCTACCCTATTCTTATCAACTGCACCTATAACTGGACCTTCTTGTCTTTGATCTTGGCCAGCAGCTATACAAGTCCCTAGTTGGATTGCATTTCTCAGATCCTACATGGTAGCATCGACAGGTGGTTCTGATGGAATTTTACTACATTCGAGTTCATCAAGACCTAGAGGACTTGGAGATGTCTAGGATTGAGACTCATCTTGAGCATCATTTTGTTGTCTTACCTGACGGGGTATACCAACTATCACTTCTATACCCTTCCCTTTACCTTTGTTCTTCCTGGATTCTGGCATACTTGCTGTACAAAAAAATTTAGGGGTTAGACACAATCCACCTATTAAACATAGCTGTGTGGCACGATCTAAATAAAGAAAAGAAAGTAACAACTCCTAAATACCATATAGCCTCCTGCTTATAAATATGGTGCACATCGATAAACAAGACTTTACATAGATACGGCTTTGTAGACTCCCTAG
Organism: Solanum sejunctum; assembly: GCA_025642045.1. Classification (NCBI taxonomy): domain Eukaryota; kingdom Viridiplantae; phylum Streptophyta; class Magnoliopsida; order Solanales; family Solanaceae; genus Solanum; species Solanum sejunctum. The sequence goes on along the minus strand of JAOTQJ010078026.1, from coordinate 9,378 downwards.
GATGACCCGCTCTAATACCACTTTTGTCACGCCCAAAGACCCATTAAGGCTGATTGGCACACGTTGCCAATAAGGCTTGAGAGAACCAACTTGTATTTGTGAACTTTATCAATATATTAGAAGGGATTTCTACATTCAACATGCTATTAAGAAAGCAATCAGTAATAATAAGTCAAAAGGAAATCCATATGGCTAGTCCGTTGGGGCCACTGCGTTTTAAGGATGAAACATGATCACACTTTAATTGACATAGTCTATAAAGCCTTTAGATAAGGAAAAGAATCTAATAAGGGTCAATACTGGCCCTGAATCAACTAACTATACAACGCAAAAATATATGTTCTACACATGCAAAGCTCTGAAGCAACCTAGAGCTTGGTAATATCAGCTGGAAATCCTGTACTTATACTTGGGAGATCTATTAGCACCTGTACCTACAGCATGAAATGCAGGTCCCCCATAAGGGACGTCATTACAAGATAATATATTAAATATGTAAGGCAGGAAATATTATATATGAAGTAATAACTCAAATGAAACTATGCACTGGAGTAGGATAAGAGACCACAATTTGTCATATTGTGGTACCATGTACCTTATGTTCTTTTTATTACTCTACCTTTACTGTATAATCTGTGTACATGATGTAATACAAATAACCACTAATCAGTAGTAAATCAATTTGGGGATTGGCCCTAGTTAGTCTTTTTCTTTCACCCCTTGGGCTACCCCCCTCCCTAACAGGATAGGCCCTAGCTAGGTGATTCTTCCACCCCTCGGGTTACCACCCATCAACAAGCAATATACTTTATCTTTTAATTGCTTTTGGGATGATTCTTTTGTTGGTCATAATATCGGAACTGGAGGACATACAACATATGAGATGTAAATAATCACAAAAGACAACAACATAATGAAAGTAGTAGGTTACACAAATAATGAAATGCATAGGAGGTAGAACAATACACGAACTTTATTTAGTAAAATGAACTCGTGTATCTTAGCATCCAAGTATGTAGATAGGTTTGCTATGTATGGGAGCGAAACAATATGTGAAAGAGTGGAGATATGGATTTTTGTTATGTCAAAGTAGATAAGAGCCTCTATGTACCACGGAAGAACCTAGGTTTCATGCTAAGTAATACGAAATCGAGTAGCCTTACATACCTCATTATATGTCCTAGTTATTACCTTGAGATAACCTTTCCTTCATCCAAATATTTATCTACAATATAGCAGGTGATAAAACTAGCATTAGCAGCTAATAGATGCATCTTGATAGCCCAATCGCATAAAAAAATAACATACAGGCAGCAAGCGGATAATTATAAACCCGAGTGTATTCTTTCAACCTTTCTACCCCTAATTGTATTTTCGAATGCACGATCTCATGTACATATCATGTGAAGCCTGTTTTAGTGCCTTAACAGTCTTATAATAGCCTACAAAGCACAAGACATAAAAATTCTATGCGACATACAATTAGGCGGCATAACATCTCTTTGTTACATTTTGACGTCGACAATTCCAAACTTGTTCAAACTTTAACCAAATTTTCCCCACCATATATATAGATAAGACTAGTCATAAAACAGTACAAAAACTGTCCTATAAATAGGTGGAGGATGATGGACCACAGTCCTCAATCAATCAGCCCACAAGTATCTATTACAAGCACAATTCCGATATCACACAAGAACTCACTTTTGCAGATAGTAAAAATGGTGAAGCAGCCTTTATACAGCATTATAGAAATAATACTCATTAATAACTATAGACTCCCTTCATAATCAATCACACCAAAAAGAGAAAATCTTCCAAATAAGCAAGAAAAATGTACAACAACTTTTGGAACACATGCTGTCCAATAATATCAGCAAGCATAACTAGCATATATTTCTTGTTTATCATGGGATAAGTATAACAAATACATAGATATTTTCACTTACCTTTTCCTTTAAGATTAAGGTTTCCTTCAAAACCCCTAGAGGGTTGTATTGGCTACCTTGTGAAGTGGAGTAAAGAGAAAAAGGAGTCTTTAGGAAAGCTGAAAATTGTTCCAAATTGAAATGACTTAAGGGGCTGTTTTGAGCCCTTTCTAAAGGGTCTCTCTGGACGACTTTCTCTTGGATGTTTGAACACATTTTAACACATATTAATGAGCTAGTAATTTAGCATCTTGGACCTCATACTTGGGCTTAAATGGGTATCAAATTTGATGGGCCTTGGCTGCCTATTTTCTTAATTCCTCTTCACTTAGTTTGGGCCCAATTAGTCAAGTGGGTTGTGATGTACTTGGGCCCTTTTATTATTCATCTTGGGCTATAAGTATTACAATAGTAAAACATGGGCTAAAGTTACACCTTTAACACATACTTTATTCATTATCGGACTTGGAAAAATATGACGTCGATCCTCGTCTCTATTTAGCTAGCAAATTTAAGCTAAGCAAGTAGGTGACTCGCCTGCTAGCTTCCTAAGTCCTACAAGCACCTTGGTTCCTCACCTCGTTTAAGGTCGTAAGCTCCTCAATTTGACTTAAAATTTATTTACACTCAACCCACTTCAGTGTTAGACATACATATCGCCCTCTAATTTGAGACTCAAGCACTTTTAAAAATTGGAACAAATTTGAAAAGCCACATCACGTTTCATTTGTATAGAACTAGTACATGTAAGATGTGGGGTGTTACATAAGTATAGGTATTTTGAAGTATGGGTAGACTTAGATCCAAGACCTAAAATCCTTGGAGTGAGATAAAAATCACTAGCAACAAATATATACAAGTCCGCATCTAGTCCGTAACGTGGATCAATCATGGAGGCAACTTTTACACTGGTCTGTGATGGCTACGCATTGCAGTACCGTACAATAACTAGATAAGCAAAATTATGGATTTTGAAATTCTGATTCGTTTTCTCTAAAATTGGGGTTAGACCCATTACCCACTCAATTTTCCCCCTGATCATGAATATGAAGTCAGATTTTTTATATCCCTTCTTGCATAACTAGAGCCTTCCCTTGACCCACTTGTGGGAGCAACTTGACTAACTTGGCTAGATATGACTGGTGCACTTGGCTAACTGCACATAGTTTGTCCATGTACTCAATGACTTCATTAAGCGGCTACCTCAAAAATGCCCAATAGTCTCCTCCAAATAAGGCATCAGCATGCAATTGTTGTTCAGAACTTAGTGCTCGGTAGAAGTTTGCCACTAGTTTGTCATCTGATAAACCATGATTTGGCTTCCTTCCAAACACTCTTTATATGTATCGCAAGTTGCACCCAAAGACTTCCTTGGAACTCATTGAAAGTTAACTTGAAAGTTCACGAGGAAGACGCTTTGCACTTCTCCGCAGTTAGAGTAAACATCTTTCAAAGGATAGACCACCAATCTATTGGTTTACACCTAATGGTCATGGGAAAAGTCTAAAGAGCCATGGCATCCCACGTTAGGTGTCATGTTCCAAGCACTCCCCTCAGTGTTTAGGTAAAGTTCTACAAACAAACCTAAGGGTCTTCAGACTCCAGCCCATAAAACAGGACACATCCTTACAATGATTCAAATAAATCACCTTTGATGATGAGCTTTTGTTCAACCATTGTGACTATCAGCCTACGAGTGAATGTCTGAGTTGAATCTTAATGTACTCTCCCTTGGATAGATATAAAACAATACTAAACAATGAAAACAAAAGTAAAAGTAAAATACAAGAGAATCTAGAAATTAATACTTGAATTACTAATAGTGAAGCAAAGTCAAGAACCTAGCAGTATTCCCCGGCAATGGCACCATAAATTTTTATGTTCACGCTCCAATATTAAAGTAGTCACAATCAAGTATAAATCAAACTAAGGGTTAGGGTAGAAATCGCAGGGAATACAGGGCTGGACTATATTTATCCACTAGCTATTATTTCAAGCATCAATCACTTTATTCTCTAGAATGGGGGGTTCTGCAATTCAAGATGAAGAATAAATAGAAATACTACACTAAAATGCAAGAAGATAATCAAATTGTGGGATAACTTGGTGATTATATTCCCCGTGATTCATTGGCTTAATTGCCCTAGAAAACATAACTCCATTCAAGTCTTTGCATGCTGGATGGTAACTTAGGTTCTTCCAGCTCCCTTGTGAAGGTAAAGGTTGTATTTTACCATGGCAATTGGTTGGCAACCATGGTGTACCAACTAACCATTACCCATTGTCCTAATAAACCTCCCTTTGGTCAGGTTTGGTAGATTAGATGAAAACACATCAATCGAATCTTGTCATCTATTTCTATTTTCCTATTCGTCACTACCTTAGTCAAGATCTTGATAGTAGGAGGGTTTGGTGTTGGCTACCACCAAACAACATTTAAATGAAAGGAAGTAGATAATACATGAAAATACCCGATCAATGAACTACACAAAGTTTAGGTTATTTCAAGTTTACTCTTCATGGTTACCACAACTCCAAGTTGTGGGTTCTTATCTACTCATGGCTAAGGAAAAATCACCAACAATGAATATAAAAGACATGACTGAGTGATTACTCAAAACCAATGGAGAACAAAAATACCTAGATGTTGAAACCACAAGCTTGGATTAATGGAAGTTGATTCAAGTGATTTCCAATCCCCAAAAATGGGTCTTCAAAATGAAATACTAAAATCTACCCTAAACCCTAGAAAAGTTCTCTAAGAATATTCAAAGTGTTCTCAAAATCTGTAAAATGTCGAATCTCCCCTTCAAAAACCCTACCATTAACTATTTATACTATTCATAGAAATATACTAAAAATAAAATAAAAAAAATAGATGGTAGCAAGTATTGTTCACAATTAGGACTCATAGGGTGACCTACGAGTAGTAATCAGGCTTTTATAATCAGCACATGATATTTTAGACTTGATTTTAATGTTTCGTCGCTATAAGTCATGGCCTGATATACGATTTATAGTATCTTCTGTTAGTCACCAGTTGCAATTCTTGGTCAAAATTTTTGCAACATAATTTTTTTGCTATGAGGCCCCTTCCTATAGATCATAGTGAGGCATACAACCCATAGGGTGGCCTTGTATAGCTGACCTTCACTTTGCAAAATTGTAATTTTAAACACTATTTCTTGCTACAAGGATGCACTATGACTCTGAGCTTACGCTATAACTCGTAGGGTGGCTCGTATGACTTGAATTTCATCAAAATCTGCAATTTTCTCCCAAAATCATGCCAACAAGTACTTTCTGCATGAACAACACAAAAAAAATAAAAAACATAAAAGTTTACAATAAGAACATGCAAAAATCCTATGTTTTAGGCATCAAATGTGTTGTATTTTGACAGGACACCATTTTGAACTAGTATTACACACCCAACAAGTATTTGATAAAATATCTTGACAAGGTTTCTAATGTGATTGATGATATATTACATTATTTTTTAGTCAAGTGGCTTTATGATGATTAAGGGGTGCATATATGCATTGAATTCATGAAAACTATATATAGTGTTGCAAATGACCACACCTTGTTGGGGTTGACATGCCCAATCACCTTGTTAAAGGGGTGACATTCCTCGACCACCTTATTGGGGGGTGATATGCCTATACTACCATGTTGAGGGGTAGATAACTCGACCACATTGCTAAAGGGGGTGACATGCCCATACTACTAGGTTGATGGGTAGATACCTTCACCACATTACTATAGGGGGTGACATGCCCATACTACCATGTTTAGGGGTAGATACTTTAACCACCTTGTTGGGGGGTGACATGCCCATACCACTATGTTGAGGGATGAATAGCTTATCCTTGGATTCTAAGAAGAAGTTGATTGGTCTATGATTATGGTCTCTTCCCACACATTTATTATGTTCTTACAAGTATATGATTTACAAGTGTGTTTTACTTCCGACATTGATCATGCATGCCATATTGATATTATAATTATCTATTGCTTATGATTATGCATTTTGACTATATTGGCTTATCTCTTGTTGTATTGTGTCTTACATACTTAGTACATTCAAATGTAATAACGCATACTCTATGCCTACATGATGTTACCATATAGGAACTGGACAACCTCTCGATCATCCTTCATATGTCTAGTTTGGTGCTTTATACATAAGATTTGGTGAGTCCTAAAGTCTGAGGACACTAGCTATGCTACTCTTCTTATTTGTTATTCCTTATGTTGAACACTTTATTATGAGGGTGAGGTCAAAATATGTCTTGACCCCCTCTCCAATCTATGCTAGAGGTATTTTTGGAACAATTGATGTATTTATGCATTTCTATCCTCATGAGAAATGCAATATCTACTAGAAGGGTCAAGCCAATATATTATTTTCTACCCTCTAGTATATGGTCTATGCCCGTGTAGGGGTCAAGTATGTGAATGAACTACTGATTCCATGTTATCATGCCTTTACAAGTTATTCATGTTATGACTATACTAATGATTATTTCAAATATTCCATAGGATTAGACTTAGTAGTGATTGAGGGTTAAAGTGCGGGTTTGACTCAAGGGGTTTTCATATAAAGTATTAGTCTCAAAACTATGTCCGTTATAGTATTTTATTATTTCCCTAAAATGGATTATTAGTCGATCCATCTAGGTTATGTTACCTGCAAAGTGGGGTCAAGTATGGTTTACCTTGGCAAGTAGACCACAGCTTCTCCGGTAGTAGCTCGCTTTGTCTTATATGTTTGTTAAAGTCTTCTCCTACATATGTATGTTATCATATACAAGTTGACCGTTTACATGCATGTTTTATAACAAACATTGATCATACATGTCATTTTGAGATTATAACCATTGTTTATGATTATGCATCTTGATTATTATAGTTTATGTCCTTGTTGCATTGCATCTGAATGATGCATTCTGCTTGACCATCTATTTGAGTTTGGAAACCTGTACTTAAATTCACTTGTATCCCTAAACTACTTTGGAAGGACTTCTAAAATATTGTAGTGAATTGAGCTCCTTGATCAGATATAATGGAGATTGGGACTCCATGCAGCTTGCCTATATCTTTGAGGTGTAGCTTGGCATACTTTTTAGTCATATAATCACTCCTGACTAGCAAGAAGTATGCTGACTTTGTGAGTCTCTCAACTATTAACCATATAGAGTCAAACTTCTAAAATAGGCGAGGCAACTCCGCAACAAAATCCATATTGATCATATCCTGCTTCCATGTTAGAAGTTCTATACACTACATATAACCTCCTGGTTTTTGGTGTTCTACTTTTACTTGTTGGCAATTTAGACATTGAACCACAAATTCTGCAAGGTCCTTCCTCATGCCTCCCTACCAAAACATTCCCTTCGGGTCATGGTGCATCTTAGTTGATCCTGGATCAATGGAATATCGAGAATGATGGGCTTCTTCCATTATCCTCTTTCTTAATCCATTAATATCAAGCACATATAATCTATTTTGGCAGTAAAGTAATCTATTTTGTGTAAGGTCAAAGTCCTTTATCTTACCCTGACTTACCTTTTCCTTGAGCTATCATAAAACAGTATCCTCAAACTATTTTTCTTTCACCTCCATTACTAATGAAGACGCTACTACATTATGTACAATAACCCCTTCCCTTAGAGTTTCAAGAAGTCAAACTCCCAAACTAGCTAGCTAACGTAGATCCTTAGCCACTCCTTGACTTACCATAGCTTGATCACTAGTATTCATGGTTGCCTTATGACTTACAGCGTCGGCTACCATATTTGACTTCCTTGGGTGGTAAAGTATATCAACGTCATAATTCTTTATTAGATCTAGCCATCTTCGCTATCTTAAGTGCAGGTCTTTCTACTTTAGGATGTATTTTAAGCTCTTATGATCAGTGTATGTGTCAACGTGAACCCCATACAAATAGTGACACCATATTTTCATAGCAAACACAACAGCTACTATCTTAAGATCATGAGTTGGGTACTTTTTCTCATGTGGTCGTAGATGTCTAGATGCATTAGAAATTACCCTACCATGTTGTGTCAGTACATACCCTAAGCGAACTCTTGAAGAATCACAATACACTATATACCCCTCGGTGCCTTCTGGAAGTGCTAGCACTGGTGCAGAAGTTAACTTATTTTTCACCTACTGAAAAGAAACTTACACATGCATCATTCCATTAGAACTTGGTTTCCTTATGTTCCAACATTGTTAGAGGTCTAGAAATAGAAGAAAAACCTTCAACAATCCTCCTATAATAACCCATCAAACCTAGGAAGCTCCAAACTTCCATGGGTGTTGTTGGTCATGTCCAATCTTTCACATCCTCTATCTTTTGTGAATAAACCCTTATTCCCTCATTAGACATAATATGAAACAATAATGCCATTGATTTTAGCGAAAATTCCCATTTAGAAAACTTGGCATACAACTGTCGATCACGAAGAACCTGTAATATTTGTGATAAGTGATTTGCATGGTACTCTTCTGATCTTGAATATACAAAAATGTCATCAATAAATACTATCACGAACACATCTAAGAATGGCCTAAATACCCTGTTCATCAGATCCATAAAAACTACTCGTGCATTCGTTAGCCCAAATGACATAACAAGAAATTCAAGATGACTATAGCATGTTCTGAAAGTAGTCTTAGGTATATCTTTCTCCTTCAACCTCATTTGGTGATAACCTAATCTCAAATAAATTTTTTAAAAGCATTTGACACCCTATAACTGACTAAATAAATCATCAATCCTAGGGAGGGGTATTTATTCTTAACTACCACCCTATTCAATTCTCGATAGTTGATACACATTCTCAAGGTTCCATCCTTTTTGAGTACAAATAACACTGGTGCACCCCAATGGGACACACTAGGTCTTACAAAACCCTTCTCCAATAAATCCTTTAACTACTCTTTTAATACACACTATTCTACCAGGGCCATTCTATATGGAGGTATGGAAATGGGTAGAGTGTCTGGAAGTAAGTCAATAAGCAGTCTTAGGTATATCTTTCTCCTTCACCCTCATTTGGTGATAACCTAATCTCAAATAAATTTTTTCAAAGCATTTGACACCCTATAACTGACCAAATAAATCATCAATCCTAGGGAGGGGTATTTATTATTAACTGCCACCCTATTCAATTCTCGATAGTGATACACATTCTCAAGGTTCCATCCTTTTTGCGTACAAATAACACTGGTGCATCCCAAGAGGACACACTAGGTCTTATATAACCCTTCTCCAATAAATCCTTTAACTGCTCTTTTAATTCACACAATTCTGCCAGGGCCATTCTATATGGAGGGATGGAAATAGGTTGAGTGCCTACAAGTAAGTCAATACCAAAATCTATTTCTTGTTCTAGAGGTAAGCCTGGAAGTTCTTCAGGGAACACATCAATGAATT
>JAOTQJ010078015.1:0-12753 GCA_025642045.1 Solanum sejunctum | reverse complement strand
TTGGTGGTCATAATATTGGAGCTGTAGGACTATAGACACAATATATGATATGTAAATAATCACAACAGTCAATGCCAAAATTAAAGGAGTAGGTTACATACCTAATGAAATGCATAGGAAGTAGAATAACACATGAACTTTATTTAGTAGAACGAACTCGTGTATCTTGGTATCCAAGTATGTATGCAAATTGAAAAATGACAATGTATGGGAGCATATGAACATTTGACAGAGTGGAGACATTGTTGTTTGTTATGCTGGAGTAGATAAGAGCCTCTATGTACCAAGGAAGAACCTAGGTTTCATGCCAAGTAATAAGAAATTATGTAGCCTTACATACCTCGTTGTATGACCTAGTTACTATCTTGCAGTGACTGAGTTTTTCCTCAAATATTTATCTATAATATATTAGGCAACAAGACTAGTATTAGCAGCAAAGAAACACTTCTTGACAGTCCAATATCATAAAAATTAACACCTGGGCAGCAAGCTTTTAATTAGCAACACAAGGGCATTTCTTCACCTTTTTCACTATTAATAATATCTTCTAACAACTGTTCTTATGTAAATGTCAGATACATCTCATTTTAGGCCCTTAACAGTCTTACAATAGCCCATAATGCAGAACACATAACAATTCTATGAAACATACAAACAGGTAGCATAACGTTATATCCTTTAGCTATATTTCGACGTCAACAATCCCGAACCTGTTTCAACTTTACACAAACTATGTCAAATGTCTTTTACACATAAACCCAGTCTTACAATAGTCCACAAATAGACCCAAATTAGGTGAATTTCGTGGAACAACAGAAAAGAATTATCATCTCCCAAGTTTCTTTTACGAGTACAATTACGACGTCGTATAACAACTCATCTTTGCATACTGTAAAAGTGGTGCAGCAGCTTAGTTAAATCACTTACAAACTATAACTTATTAAAAACATAAGTATTAATTCATAATTCAGCCAAGCAAGAAGTGAAAATCCCCTTAAACAACAAGAAAAGTCCACAACAATCCTTAAGGACACATGCTGTCCAAATTTTCTGCACAAACATAACTAACATAGTCTCTTATTTTTCATACGAAAACCATACTAAACACATATACCAACTTACTTAACATTACCTTCAAGGTGTAGGAATTCTCCAACAACCCTAGAAGTCCCATTGTGGCTGCTTTGCTAGGTTAAGAAAGTGTAGAGAGAAAGTTTGTGAAAGCTAAAATTTTCCAAGTCTGAGAATGACATAAACGTGCTATTTGTAAGCCTTTTTAAAGGGGATTTTAGCTTAGTTTCTTGTGTGGCTTATGGATTATATGATTAAGGTGCTGATGCAGCAATTTGGCCCTTTCACTTGGGCCTAATTAGGTCTCAAAGTTGATGGGCCTTGGCTGCCCATTTTCCAAATTTCTTTTCACTTGGTTTGGGCCCAAATAGTTAAGTGGGTTGTGATATACTTGGGTCTTTTTTTATATTTTTCTTGAGCTGAAAATAAATTCCATTTATGATTCTAAAACATAGGCTAAAGTTACACACTTAAAATGGACTTTATTTATAATTGGACTTGGACCGTTTCGACGTTGGGCCTCATCTCCATTTAGCTAGCAAATTAAAGCTAAGCAAGTAGGTGACTTACCTGCTAGCTTCCTAAGTCCTACAAGCACCTCTCTTCTCTCACTTCATTTAAGGTCGTGATATCCTCAATTTGACTTAAAACTTATTTACACTCGACCCTTTTCAGTGTTAGTTTGATTTGACCAAACCATATCATGTTTCATTTTGCATAGTACTAGTTATTGTAAGATGTGGGGTGTTATATCTATTTTGAGGGGTGTGGGAAGTTATGGATTAAGGTTAAGTATTAGTTTCCTCGAGTCCATAACTTCCCCTATTTTTTATCTCAAGATTTTCTTGTTGTGTTTCTTTTTCCCTATGGATTTTTAAATTTTTGTTGAATCGGCAAATTTAGGTAGTGTAAATAATTGGTAAATAATAATAGTATTAAATTTTGGCATATACATAGTCTTCAAATGCTTTTTAAATTTTGATAAAAATTCGGTATCCTCAAAATTTTTAAGAATGTTTGGTTGTTGATGCAATCATGCATATTATTTGTCTGGTGGTGATTGTTCTGATAATGAAAAGGTAGGTTGAATCTTGAAGCATGACTTGTGAGTCTATAGTTGATTATGTGTGCAATACCATGTGTACTGTAAGTTTAGTTTGCCGCATTCATGTATCATGCATGAACTCAGAAAGCCTTATTACTCTAAGATTAGTTTGGTGATGTATTTGATCTGGAAGGGATCTTAGGCCTTTGTTCTTCTAGTGATCCCACTTTTGCCTAAATGACCTACTAAAATGTGTTAGTGAACCCCTTGTTCAGAATGATTGAGCCTCTCATGCACTCTCATTCTTTCTTGACACCTAGCTATGATATTGGCCTTCGTCTATCCTTGAACGTGTGCACCTTGATTAAGGCTGAAAGTCTAAGTTGAGGGTGGCTATAAATGGTGGCCCTAGCTTGGGGGATAGATATTGTGTACTTCACCTCAAGTTAAAAGCCAAAGTTGAGGGTGGCCTTTATCGTGGTAAAATAATGAAAATGAGTTGGTTAGATGGTAAAGAAAGAAAGAAATGAAAAACCATAAGCCGGGTGAGGAAAAATAAAAGAAAAGTGTGTTGAATTGAAGAGAATTGCAAAAATGAGTTCAAAAGTAAGGCACAACTGAGAAAGAGAAAGAAAGCACCCGAGAAAAGCTTGAAATAGGAGAATAAGGGTGAATTTAGTGAAAATGTTTGGGTTATGAATGTAAAAGTGTTGGTAGACTTGGTTAAAGGATAGCGTTTAGTAAATACTTACCTAAAATGCCATATCAAAGCCCCATGAGACTATGTTACAAGCCATTAACCCCTGAAGTGATCCATATCCACTGTATCACCCATCTGAAAGTTGAGTATAGAGATAATCCTATGGGGTTAGTCATTTCGCATGAATTTCATTTGTAAGAGTGAGAATGCTTACACAGTCCCTAAATTCTAAATGCCTTTTGAATGAGTAAAAGGGACTTATTTTTTGTGACGGCATTTACACTGCTTGATTGGCATATGATGAACCCAGTGATTCTAGATTGTTGATCCTCCTTTGCTTGTCAGAATTGAATATCTAGATACATCTTTGTGCTTTGGTTTGCTTAGTAAATTTACAATTCTGGTTTTGAAAAAGAAGGTTGGGTACCAAAATTAGAGTAGTGATGTATATGCCATTAGTGTCACTACTATGTGTTTCTCATTGTCTACCAAGATTGAGTTGTCACTTGAGGACAAGCAACAGTTCTAAGTTGAGAGTGTTGATGTACTATACAACACACTTGATACATAAACCAAGGGATTTTGTAAGCTCTTAATGGGACTTTTTATATGGTTTTGTGTTGTATTGTAGAAACATTAGGGTTGGCATAATTTTTGGAGAAATCTGCAGATTTTGCTGAAGTGCAGGATATAAGAGAACTCCTACAAGTCATAGCCCAAGCTACGAGCTAACGGTGATCTCATAAAAAGAAATAAAGAGTGAAAATCAGCAACTTGCTAAGTGGAGTTTAGACCTACAAGGTCACTCTACGAGTCGTAGGTGTCACTACAACTCATAAAGGTGGACTCATAGCAACAAATAGAGAGCCAAATTCTTGGACCAAAAAACTGAAGGCGTACACTATAAGAGGAGCATACGAGTCATAGCTCAAGCAACGACTCATACCAGTGGATTGTACCAATCAAGTCCAAAATGCGAAGTGCATGATACGAGACCATGATTACAACTCATTGGTTACCCTACAAGTCATACTTGTGAGACGTACCTACTGCCAGCTATATTTTCTGTGTAATTTTTAGAGTTAAGTTTGTAAATTCTATAAATACTTTATGTTAGGGTTTATTTTAGGGAGAGATGAAACTTTAGACTAAAAAATATTCTCTCTATAATATTTTAGGGTTTTAGTGTAGATTAGTAGTTTATATTGAAAAATCCACTTTTGGGGATTGCAAATCTTATATTTATTCATTTTCTATCTATCAAGATTATGGTTTGCCATTTGTGGTATTATCTATTTTATTTGCTTTGGATAAAATTCTCAACTATGTATTGTATTTGCATTCTTGTTGGTTTTGCCTCAGCCATAAATAGCTAAAGTATCCACAACTTAGGGTTGTGAGAACCATGGGTAGTTTACTTGAAATAACCTAGGTTTTGTGCTTTTCTATGATCGTGATTTAGCATGTATTATTTATTTGCCTTCGTTTGATTGATGTTGAGTGGTGGCCAATACCAAACTCCACCTACTATCATGATCCTGATCAAGGTAGTGATGAATAGGAAAAGGGAAGTAGATAACATAATTAGATTGATGTGTTCTCGTCTAATCAACCAAACCTGACCAAGGGGAGGTTAACTAGGACAATGGGTAATTGTTAGTTGGCACACCATGGTTGTTGACCAAGCGCCATTTTGAAATTTGATCTTTACCTTGACAAGAGGGAATAAGGAACCTAAGTCACCATCCTGCATGCAAATTCCTAACAATAGTAATGTTGCCTAGGGTAATTGAGTCAACGAGCAATGGGAAACATAATTCCCAAGTTGTCCCTAAATTTGAGTATTTTTCTACATAATAGTATAATGTTTACTTTTATTTTTGTTCTTAAATCACAACCCTAGTCCTATCTAGAGATTTTAGTTATCAATGCTAGAAATGATTGACAGTGAATTTTAATAGTCAAGCCTGTATTCCCAGCGGATTAGACCCTAACCTTCGATTAGGTTAATTGCTTATAGTCACCACTTTTTTATTGGAGCGTGAACATCAATAAGGGTATTGATGTGTTGTCAAATTACAACACTTATAATAGATAAAACTTGAAATTTTGTGTGTTCTCAATGCGATGTTAGTGGGTTTTATGTGTTTTTGTATTTTATTTGCAAGATTCCAGGATTGGTCTTGAATTTGTGGAAAAAATGCAGAAGTTGTTATTTTTGATGAAGTACAAGAACTTTTACCAGCCATAGTACATTTTAAGGGTCGTAAAGGAGGTTTTATGGACAATTCAAATGAGGGACTGATTGTTTGAAGTTTGTTCTACAAACATGCAAATGGGTCATGCACTACTTGACGAGTCGTAGATCATGTTTCGTGATTTGATGATCAGATAAAAAGGAATTATTGAATATTCATCAGATGAAACCCCCTACAGGCTGTAGAGGGTGTGTTGTATATTTGCAAGTCCAATTTTGTAGCAACAATGTACGAGGTCCCAATTATCGGACGTGGAACATAATACAACCCGTAAGGCTATTCGTGAGGCATGTCAACCCAGCTATTCTATTTTGTTTTAGACTTGTATTTTAAATATTCTAAATAGTTTTTTAGGTTATTTTTCATTAAGTTTTCAAAGAGTTCGGCAGTTAGAGAGAAAATAGTGAGATTGAGTAGAGATAACATTGGAGAGTTTTGAGAAACACTTGTACTTTGATTTGATCTTATAATCTTGTGATTCATATTGAAGCTTGGATTTATTTGTGTTTGATTCAATTGTGTAAGTGCTCTATTATGTTATTTCTATTCATAAGTCTTTCATCTACACAAATCATAAGTAGCTAAATCCGCAACTAGGGTTGTGGCAACCATGAAGAACTAACAAGGTTAAATCAGATAATTCATAATTCTTAGGAAGTGTGCATGCATGTATTAATTAACACTCTTTGCTTTGCATGTTATCTGATAATGGCCAACATTAGAACCTACTTAATGTTATTGACTAGACCAAGATAGTAATGAATAGGATAAGAGATTAATTAATAGGATTTAATTGATGTGTTTTCATCTAATCAACTGAACTAAGCAAAATGGAGGTTTTACTGGAATAATAGGTACGGGTTTGTAATGCACACTGCTAAATGGGCCAAGTGACATAGTGAAATTCACTTCTCACCTAGACCAAAGGTTTTAATGAACGTAACTTACCATCCTGCATGCTATACGCTAGAAAAGAATTAGATTATCTGGTGATACTACGTTAGGGAATTATAGGGAACACAATACCCTAGTTTCTCTCCATATTGATTAAACTCTTGTATTAGTTATGTTTACTTTTCTAGTGGTTATAATAAACCCCCACCCTCTGGGGAGATAAGTTAGCTAATCACTCAAATTGCATTAATTAGATTCTCCTAAGTCTACGTATTCCATTAGGTTCGAACCTAACCTTGGTGAGGTTCTATTTCTTGAGAACGACTACTTTATCTTAAAAAAGGAGGTCAAACTTGGTGACATAAGTGACGAAAAGATGGTTTGCCTAGTGGAACGGTAGTAAATCCTAAGGGCATTGATCAGCATGTTTAGTTATCACTACACATAGTGGAAGAGTGGTAGAAGGTACTATGTTCTTACTTGCTATTGAAGAAGGTTAGAATGAGGTAGGAGAAAATGAAGGTACAGTAAATGCTAATACTGCTGAGAGTGCAACTAATGATAAAAGTGGTGATGCTCTTGGAAATCTTAAGAGTGGTGAAAAAAAGAAGGTTGGGGATGATTCTGTGAACATTAAGAGAACATCCCCAAAAAATTCATGTTCAGCTATGAGGTTGAACACTAATGTGTCAATTATTTTGGGGAGGCCAGTCCTAGCTACCAGAAGGGCAGTTATGGATGCAAAAAGGGGAGACCCGAGGTTCATGGTAAATGATGTGGAGGTAATGTTAAACATGTACAAGACTCTAAATAAGGCAATAGACCTCCATGTGATGTTAGTGATAGACCGCTCATGGGTAACTTGAAGAAGTGGAAGGACTATGTTGTGCCATGATATTAGCTGCGGGGTTTCTTGTGAGGCAACTTACGATAGTTAGGTAGCCTATTTCTTATATAATGGGTGTTGATATTTACAAGTTTGAAGAGGCATAATCTGAAGTGGAAGATAAAAGGATGCCCGATGGGTCTGGTCAGTGTATCGCTAAATCAAGATATTGATTGCGAGTTTAATGATCTTAGTTGGAATTTGATAAATTTTCAAACCTATTGAGTGATGATCATTGTCAGTACCCTTTGTTACTAGATTTAAGGTTTGAATTTTGTTAAAAAGGTGGTCTTCAGCCAAATCGGTACACTATCGAACATGTTTGGTGGGGAAAGTCGATATCGCTGAATCCTCGCACCTAACTGACCTATTAAAGGCTTTTCAAATGCCTTGGATCTTTCACTTTTCATATTTCCTCTATTTTACTTCTTTCACAAGCCAACACTCCTTTGTAGTCTCTTATTAGTAAATATTCTATTCGTGTGAAGAAATTCATCATCAAAAGCTATTATAAGTTTCTCATTGAATTCTACATCATGAAGGAGGCATGTTTTTGGCCCTTAACTTTAGTTTCTTTTTTTGGCATGATTCTTTGAGATGTGGAAGATTTGATTAGGGTTTTGTTATTTTGATAATCATGTTTTGTGAATGAATTATTGGTAGAATCATATGGGTGATACATTGTGGTGATTCCAAAACCCTATGTTATATGTAGGTGTGATTTATTTGGGTTTTTTATTCATTCCCAATATCTTGAAATTGATGGTGCACATGATGTGGGCTATGGTTAAATGTGAATGATTTGTTTCCTAAATGTTGAGTGTTAGTAGGTAATCTCTCAATTTTGTCATTGATACCTTGTTGAATATTTTGACTTGAGATAGTACCATGATCATGAAAGTGCTTGAATAATAGGCATGCTTGTTGAATTGATTGTTCTTGTGGGCTATGAGTTAAGTCTGAGTAACCCAAAACCCTTTTGAGAAAAATAGACTTGCCTATGATAGATAGGGTGATGTCATTCTTATAGGTAAGCCATCGCTTAATTGTGTTTATAGCCATGATGACCATCTAAATGTAAAAATTAATGAATGAATATATATCGATGATTGAATGTTGTTAGTTTGTAATTATCCCCATTATTCTTATGAAATGTGATCAAAAGTTTGAATGAATGGGAGTTAGTCTTGCAAGTTATCTTTGATGATGTTTATTTTGACCACCGAATTAGATTCGGCAACGTGATGAAGGGTCACACATCGCTTTGTCTAATTATTCATGAGCTTTACAACTTTGACAATGGTATCTTCTTTCATCGAATTGTTGAATCTGCATCATCATCATCAGAAGTAGCAGTGAGCAAAAGTCTAAAAAATCTCCAAAAATGCAATAACCAATTTGACTACCGAATAAGTTTGGTGATTCACCAATATATTCTGCAGTCAAACAAACCTATTCACTCAAAATGATTATAATGTGCATAAACATTTACATGAATTGGGTTATGATTGATACTCACACAATGTTTTGAGTTTTTATGCAAAAATGGGAAAATCCAAGCAACCTGTTACTCGAGGTAGATCCAAGGTGTATTGTGAAGTTGTTATAGCCCCTCACATAGTAGGACAAAGATATAAAAGGTCTTCGACCCTGACCTAGTAGGACAAAGATCTCAAAGTTCTTATGGGGAGGAACAAGGGAAATATAAAAGAAAAGTGGTTCAGCATCGAGAGTTTGACAGTGATGAGGAAGGATCCCTTTCTGTGACTTAGACTAGCTTAGAATATGAGGATGAAGGGTCCAAAACATTGATAAGGAAGCCTACTTCAAACCCAAGTCCTAAAAGGCATCGAAGTAAGGTCAGGTGCAAGGCCTTTCTTGACCCACTACTCCAAACATCATAGAGAATCTTGGAGATAATATCCTCAAGACATCTAAACAAGCTGAGAGTAAAGGGGCGTAAAACTATTCTAGAAGTAAAGCAGTTGTCAATAGATTGGGTGATTGATATATTCCCTAAGGTTTGGGAGGTTCTTAAGTTCCACAAATTCCAGAATTTCACCAAACGATTTATATGTTCCCACCCTAGTACAGGAGTCCTATGAAAGCTATGGTAAGTCCATTCCCAAAAGCAAGAGATGGGTGAAGACAATTCTCAAACTTCTTGATGTTATGGAAATGCGAGGTGTGGTAATCCTTTGTGGTGAGCCCAAATCAATCAAAGCATGATTAGCCTTGTTGATTGGAAGTCTAGCTTTCTTGTGGTTAGAAGAGGGAGTAATTACTGAAAAGAAGGTAATAAACCTATAAGCATGGTTTTGGTTCGAATTCATTTACAAAAAATTGATGCCTTCAAATTATAAGTCAATACTTTGACATGCCAAAACTGCACTAGTTAGTTGCATTATGGATAGAATAGAGTTGAATTATGGTGCAATCATCTCCCTTGAAATTCTCATTAGAGCAAAATAAGAGCAGACCTCATTGCCATTTCGCAGCCTCATCACAATTTTATGTAAGCAAGTTGTAGTTCTAGAAACAAAAAGACTGATGTGGAGGTGTGTCCAACAACATCTATTGACATTTGAAGAATTGAGGATGAATTTCTAAGTGACAATAAAGATGGGGCAAGGAAGAAACTGGAGTAAGCTTGTGACACTTTTACTAAGAAAAATCCCCTGAGTTTGGCATTACAGAGTTAGGTCCTGAGGCAGGTATAACTTCTACTTCCACTTCTCTACATTCTTCTTCTACTCTGATTCCCACTTGTAAGGCATAGGCAGAGCCACTAGCCAAATATGAGCAAGCTCTACTCACTAGCGCTGTCATTTATGGCATTGGTAGACTGGCCAAAGCAGTCAATCTTCATGCCGCTTGGGTTGAGTCATCTGTGCCTAAGTTGATTGAGGTAGCCATAGACCAAGGGTTCAAGTCGTGTGTTGAGGCTGAGGCCAAACAGTTGGTGTTGATGCAGGGACACAAGCTAAGGATGGACAGGCTTGAGGTGATGATTGATGACTATGAAAGGGTAGTGGCTTTCTTGAAGGATAGGGTGCTAGCTATAAAGAAGGTTGGTGGTGGAAGTAAAGGCTCTGCGGCATTAAAACTTGACATTTCTTACTTGAAAAAGAAGGTCACATCCCTCCGATATATAGATTTTAGTACTTTTTGGGACAGGCTAGAAGATCTACCCAAGGTGGCCATTATCATTGTTCTCGATGATGTGATGAATGTTGTTATTCCAAGTGAAGACAGTGAATAAACAAAGGTAGCAATCACCCCAAAAATTGATGAAGAGGAATTGGGAGTGAAGCCTAGCTAAGAGGAGCTTGAAGAGTTAGCATTGGTGGAAGACCAAATTATGGACACTGTGAAAGCAGTATCTCTTCTAGACATATCCATGACAAGCACATTTGGAGTAGTTGGAGCTCGAGAGGCCATTGATCGATATTGAGGGGAACTTATAGTTATCTACATTGATGTCCCCATGACCACTTTTTCAACTCTACTATGACAACAAAGGGATCGATTCAGACCAGGGGGAGTCTAACACTCGTTTCTTCTTTTTATACTTGATTTCTATTATTCTTTGAAAAATAAGGACAATGCTATTTAATTAGAAGGGAGTAATCAGGTGGAGTTCCCTATCTGTCATGACCTGAACCTATGACCTAGATATGACACGATGAATGAGAAACTCGAAGGGACACCCAAATAAACTTCTTAGCATATCATTACTCATCCAGTGTTGCGAAAGTAATAAAACAACAATAAGAGATAGTAATAATGGAATATGGGCCTAAGGGACATCTTTGATACCATAGAAACATAACAAGCCAATTGTTTTGCATTAACATGTCATAAGGCTTCAACAATACCTCTAATACAAAGATAGGAGTGGGGGCCAAGAAAATATCCGTGCTCACCCTCAAAGCCATATGTTTTGAACATAAGAATAGCCAATGTATATCATAAATTAAGAGAATTATGTCCTCGGAATCAAGCACTCACCAACTTGCTTTGAGAGAAATCATACTAGCAACGTGGAGGAGGATAGTCAAATTGGGCTTTGGTTTCTACATGGAAACATCATGTACAAACAGAGTATGCATTAGTAAGTCTGAATGTACTAAGTAGGATACGATGCAACAAGAGATAGGCAATATAGGCAAAATGCATAATCATAAGCAATGGATAGCATATTAACAATATGACATTTATGAATGATGCTTGAAGTAAAAAATGCTTATAAAAAACATTATACATGTGTAGGAAGAGACCATCAATTTGTTAATGGGTTTACCACCTCCCATCCAAGGTGATTAATGTATCAACCAATCAATTTGGCTGATGGATATACCACCCTCATCTAAGGTAATTGAGGTATCAACCCCTCAATTTGGTTGATTGATGTACCAACCCCATCTAAAGTGATTAAGGTATCAACCCCTCAATGGGGGTGATGGATGTACCACCCTTATATATGGTAAATGAGGTATGAGCCCCTCAATTTAGTTGATGGTTGTCACATCCTATTATCCATGGTAATTGAGGTAATTACCTCCTTAATTAGGTATGGTCAACTTAGAATACTGTCACGCCCCAAAGTTCTGTAGGGCGGACCGGCACCTGCTACCAATAAGGCTCGGGAGAATCAACCTGTAACTATATGCTATACGTATTGTAAGGGATTTATAGGTTTGATATGCCTTTAAGTAGATAAACAGTGATAACAAGACAAAATGAAATGCATATGACTAGGACATTAGGGCCACACTGTCTAAAGTGTGAGACATGACTTCACTGTGCTTTACATAGTCTACAAAGCCTCTAAATAAAGAAAAAATCATCTGACAAGGGTCGGGACAGGCACTGCCTCAGCAAATTGTGCAATAAAAACATGTAAGCTCTAGGCATGTACAAAGCCCCGAAGCAACCTGGAGCTTGGTGACAGCAGCAGAATATCTTGTACTCCTACTGGGGTGATCTACTAGCACCTGTACCTGCTGCATGAAATGCAGGTCCCCTGTAAGGGACATCAGTATGGGATAATGTACTGAGTATGTAAGGCAGGATATATTGTATATGATATAACAACTGAACTGAAATTGTATACTGTGTAGCATAAAAGACCACCTTTAGTTATAATGTGGAATCATGTACTTTATGTCCTTTATATCACTTTACCTTTACTGTAAAATTTGTGCACAGCTGTAATCAAATGACCAACTCATCAGTGGTAAACTGTATCCGGATTGTCCCTACGCTAGGTTCTTTCTAAACTTGCTCGGGCTACCACCCATAATAATGTATTGGGATAGTCCCTATACTAGGTTCTTCTTGAACCCCCTCGGGCTACCACCCATCAAAACTGTATACTTTATCTTTTAGTTACTTTTGAGATGATTCTTTTAGTGGCCATAACATTGGAGCTATAAGACTGTATATGTAGCACATGCCATGGGGATTATCACATAAGACAATATGATAATGAAAAGAGTACATTACACAAATGATGCAATGCATATAAAATGGAACAAACTGTGAACTTTATTTTGTAGTAGGAACTCATGTAACTTGGTGTCAAAGTATCTAGGTAGGTTTGAAGGTAACAATGAATGGAATCATATTAACATGTAAAAGAGTGGATACATGGTTAATAGTTGTGTCGGTGTTGGCAAGTTCCTTTATGTACCCGCGAGGGATCTGTATTTCATGCCAGTGATACGAAATCAAGTAACCTTACATACCTCATTGTATGACCTTGTTACTACCTCGATATAACCTTACCTTCATCCAAATACTTATATACAACATAGAAAAGGATAAAACTAGCATTAGAAGCCAATGAATACATCTTGGCATCTCAATCACATAAGAAAATAATACACGGGCAGCA
>JAOTQJ010078004.1:0-12753 GCA_025642045.1 Solanum sejunctum | reverse complement strand
GGAGGTCGAGTCTGTGTGCCTAAGGTAGGTGATTTGATTAGATTGATTCTTGAGGAGGCTTACTGTACTCATTATTCCATCCATACAGGTGTAGCAAAGATGTATCATGACCTGAGTTAGCACTATTGGTGGTATGGTATGAAGAAGGATATTTCTGAGTTTGTGGCTAAGTGTTTGACTTATCAGCAGGTTAAGGGTGACCACCAACAGCCTGGAGGCGAGTTTCAAAAGCTACCCATTCCTTCAGGGAAGGGGGAGAGAATTTCTATGGATTTTAGTGGGATTACCTACTACTGTGGGAGGTTATAACTCTATCTGGGTAGTCGTGGATCAGTTAACTAAGTCTGCCCATTTCATTCCTGTCAAAGTCAAGTATACGACAGAAACGTTAGCTAAGCTCTACATCAATCAGATAGTAAGGTTGCATTGTGTGCCCATTTTTATCATATTTGATCGGGGTTCACTTTTCACTTCACACTTTTAGAGGGCCTTGCAGCAGGATCTAGGTACTCGGCTGGATATGAGTTCAGCCTTTCACCCCCAAACAGACGGACAGTCTGAGCGTACTATTCAGGTACTGGAGGATATGCTTCGAGCATATGTGATTGATTTTGGTTCCCGTTAGGACCAACACTTGCCCTTAGCAGAGTTAGCCTACAATAATAGCTATCACTCTAGTATTCAGATGGCTCCATTCAACGCATTATATGGTATGTGGTGCAGACCTCTGATTGGTTGGTTTGATTCTGCTAAGACCAACTCGCTAGATGCAGACTTTCTGAGTGATGATGTGGAAAGGGTCTGTGTAACTCAAGGAAGGTTGTTGGCTGCTTAGAGTCGACAAAAGAGTTATGCGGACAGGAGGATTCGAGCCTTAGAGTTTATGGAGGGCGATCATGTCTGGCTCAGGGTATCACCTATGAAGGGCGTAATGCGATTTGGAAAGAAGGGAAAGCTTAGCCCTCGATATATTGGCCCATTCGAGATCTTAGAATGAGTTGGAGAGGTGGATTATAGACTGGCCTTGCCCCCTAACTTATCATCTGTACATCCTATATTCCATGTCTCTATGCTGCGGAAGTATGTACCCGACAAGTCTCATATACTTTCATATGATTTAGTAGCATTAATCCAGACTTATCGTTTGAGGAGGAGCCAATTGTTATTTTAGATAGGCAGGTTCACAATCTTCGAAATAAAGAGATCGCTTCAGTAAAGGTACAATGGAAAAATCATCCAGTTTGAGAAGCAACTTGGGAGAAAGAGTCAGAAATGCGGGCTATATATCCTCATCTTTTCAAAACTTCAGGTACTCTCTTTTAATTTATGTTCGAGGACGAACATGATTTTAAGTGGTGGATAATGTAATGACCTAGACAAGTGGAAAGCTTTTAAGAAAAATTGAATTATTTTGGGTGCATTATGCTGCACCGATTCTCTTTTTAATATTGATTAAATATTATTCAGGTTTTGTTTTGCCGATGACTTTACCTAATTTCCTCCACTCTCTTCTTAATGAATTCATTCTTTTCTTTAAGTGGTAAATCTACTTCCTTCATCAATTATTTTTATATGCCGAAGGGGTATTGAAACCCTCTATAAATTGAGCATTTTGCTCACTTAATACTAGCCAAACACATAGAGAGAGAGTAGTGAGGAAAAATTACAGCTTTTCATAATATCATAAGAGTTTTATTAAGTTGAAGTGAGGTGATTTATTGCTGAGAGTTACGACTATTGTAAGTTACTCCTATTTTCTAAATCTTTTATAATAAGATATTCTATAAAAATGAGCTTATTTTCATATATTTCTAAGAACTTTATTATAAAAATATTATGTTGAAAATAATTATGTGATGCCAAAATTACTTTCCACTACTATTGGCATGTCAATTTAAAATGATACTAATTGATTTGACTAGATCGTGGAGTTTTGGATTACATTCAAAAAAGGGAAGGCCAAAGTGCTAAGTTGAACATGACTCGAATAAGGCAAGTGAATTTCTTAACCTTTATTATGTATATAGAATCTTGTACTTTCTGTGTGAGGTGTTAAGAATGATTTATGAATTTGTAAGGGCATATTGCATGTTTATTTCCATGAACATGATTATTGTGCATTTACTATGTGATTACTGTATGTTCCAAAAAGAAAAAAATGTAAAGCCAATGAGAAATGGTTCTGGCTAATGAAAAAGTATATTATGATTCGAGGGTCGTGTCGCACACCGTGACGGATACTATGATTCGAGGGTCGTGTCCCATGCCATGACGGATACTATGATTTGAGGGTCGTGTCGCACACCGCGATGGATACTTTGATTCGAGGGACGTGTCGCGCGCTGCAATGGATACATGTTCTATGTGTGGCCCCTAAAGGTTCTGACTGAGGCGTGTTCATGATCAGCGGATGTGTATTAGTAGGACAGACATGCATCATGTTATGTGACATTGCATCGCATTGCATTCTATCTCCTTATTATTTATAAACACGTGAATATTTTTGTGAAACTTATGATAAATGCACTTGATCCCTGGTGTTATTCATATATGATGGTGTGATTATTGAACTATATGCTATGTGCATTGTAAACTATTACGCTGGATTGACTATATACAGGTTGTGGTTGGAGTGCCAAGGGTACCGGTATTCTATATACTTAATTTTATGTTTATTAGTCCACTTGCTGAGTAGCGAGTGGTTTTTGGTACTCACCCCTTGCTTCTACACTCGTGTAGGTGGTAAACTCGGATAGTGAAAAGTATTTCCCTATACGTTGAGGATTCTACGGAGACGAAGAGAGGTAGCTGTTAACATCTGGCTAACTCTCTTGTTCCTATTTCTTCTGTACTCATTCTAATTGAGAAAAAGGACAGTTGGACTTGTATTTCATGATTTTCTGTATTTTTAGTGGTTTGTACGCGTGACAACCAATCCTTGGTTGGGATTTTAAGTTTATCAAAATTCTCAGTTTAATTATTCTTTTAATTAAAATGCTTCCACACAGTATAAGATAAGGCTGACTTGTTCTAGTGAGATCGAGCAAGTGCCGTCATGCCAAATTTTTGGGTCGTGACAAACAATCCTCACTAGAGCATCTATTGAGGAATTCTTTCATCAAATGATGCAGGTCCAAAGGACATCAGTACGTTAAATGTATAAGCATGTAGAATTGTCAAAATCTAGAACTTAGGCTCGGGTAATATACTCAAAAGTAGCTAAAATATGTCTCAAAATAGGATAGCATAAGTAATAAATAAAGTGCATGCTAAAAGTAAAAATATAGACTGAAACTCTGTATTCAAGAATTAGTTTACTTTAGCTTCGGAAGTTTCTCTAGTAGACAACCATCGATATGAGCATTGTGATGATACAGCATCTTGCCCACGCTACCAGAGATGTCCCATACTTAAGCAGGGTAAGGGATGAAAATTAGGGGATTGAATCCATCCCAAAACATGCCCATTTCAGTGGCAATGAGGAGTTATACTTTTAGTACAATCCTATCCAATGGCGACTACATAGTTTATGAGTTCAATTTATTATTACTCTCACTCATATCGGTGCTCAACACTACTCCCAAAATAACTTTTATAATGCTCATAACTTTAAGAGTATGAATTCTCAAACTGCCTTTTTAACTTTTGGGACATAGCCCAACTTTAACTTCTCTTAAACTTTTCTCAACTTTTCTCTTTTCTTTGATTGAAATTTCTATTAATCCAAAGTGTGTCAAAGCATAATTTTATTACTCAGCTATCGTATAAATACAGAAGCTTTAAGTACTTTATAAACTTAACTCAAGACTGTGAACATAATGATTTTCATGAAATCCTAGGGTTCTCACAATTGTAACCTGAACCATGAAACCTTGACTTAATAACTTACTTTAGTAGTAGAATCAGTAAAGACCATGATTTTTATCAAGAACTATACATAAATAAGTATTTCAATGAAATTAACTAGTAATGAGAAAAACTTGATCTCAACTCATAAGCATGAACTTGGGTTGAGACTGATAGTTAAGGACACTAAAATAATCGTAAGATAACTTTTGGAGGGCCTTACATACCTAGGGAATTGGTTTCTTGAAAAATTTGAACAAGATTTTTGAAAGCCCTAGATTTTACCCTTTTGAAAATATGTTTTGAGTTCGGAGAGTGTTTAAACGTTAATGATTTGAAAAATTATATTTTAGGGGTTTAATTAGGTGAAAACTAACAAGTTTAGGCTTAAAAGGTGAGAAAAAAATGAAATATCCCTCTTTAAAATCATTAATCGAGTCGGCTATGAATCTATTTACACCGCGTAGAACCTATTCGTAAGTTTTTGAATAAATTTTTGGGTCACAGGATCAATTCTACGAGCTCATTTTACGGCGTGCAGATGTTTTACGACTCGTATTTTGGTCCTTAATTCTAGGACTCAAAAATTGACCTACAAAGTTTTTCTATGAGTTGATAGTACATGTCGTACTTCAATCCATCAATCGTATGTCATGGTCATAGAAACAACTCTGCATTGGCAGTCTGTTGTAAAATGGCCATAGAGTTTGACTCCAAACTCCAAATGAAATAAAATTAGTTGCCTTGGAAAGCTAATTCAATGAACTTTAATTGGAATATTATAGGTTACCTGATTCTTTTTGTGCTAAAAGTTATGTTCATTTAAAGTTGATCTTTACATAATCGAAAGTGAAAAACTTAAGCAATACAAAAGTTTTTTGAACTCAATCAAGCACTAGGGGTCTCTCATGACCTAAATTCACTTTCAACACACTTCCCACCTATATTAATGATCCTTAGTATATAAGTACAATTAAGGTATTACTAGATTCAATCTTATGTATTTAAGACGATGAATTTCCAAGTCTTAATGGTAGAATTTTGAGGTGTTACATCTTTAATAATTACCATGCAAAACAAAATCCTGATGACTATTTTATAATTCCATCTTGAAA
Organism: Solanum sejunctum; assembly: GCA_025642045.1. NCBI lineage: Eukaryota > Viridiplantae > Streptophyta > Magnoliopsida > Solanales > Solanaceae > Solanum > Solanum sejunctum. Next base: position 7,792 of record JAOTQJ010078004.1, on the reverse strand, counting down.
CCAGACACGGGACTTGATCCCAACAACCAACCTCGATATTCTATACCTAAATTGGAACTTAAATCGTGAACTAAGATTTGATGTCGACTGTCAATGTAGAATCCAATCCAACAAGCATATCAGACTTGAACCCCACCCCTACCTCTCTGTCTCTCTCTCTCTCTCTGTCTCTCTCTCTCTCTTGTTACTTATATATATATATATATATAAGACTTGTCCCCTCTCTCTCAATCTCTTCCTCTCTCACTTGCTCTCTCTCTGTCTCCCTTTCTTTCTCTCTGTCAAACTATATATATAAATATATAATTCACCATTAACACATAATATAATTGCAATAAATGATAAATATTTTTTAAATATGAAATATTTAAGCATTAAATAAAAAGTTTATTAAAAAATAATAAATATTTTATAAAAAGGATTAAAAAGTAATTATTCCTTTATTTTATCTAGTTTTGGGTTGATCTTGGTCTAAACCTAAATGTTTGTTACAACCTATTACATTTGGCCTTTCGCTAACTTCGTATGCATCGTGCCTTCTTTGACAAGCTTTATAAATGCTTTTGTCTTCTTCTTCATCTATCTCTCATCTCTTGTTCTTCATTTTTCTAAGGATTTCACAACTTGTTTTCTCTGCGTACTTATGAACAATAATCATTCATTGTGTATTCTTGCATATCAAAGAACAAAGTTCCAGCCATGTCATTTTGAAGACTTCAAAAGTAGATGACTGATTTACTTTTCAATGGTTTTTGATTCTTGTAGGTCATTAGAATGATGTCGTGTTGGATTGATGTACGACGAATGGATGTGCAACCATTTTAATTCGAAAGATGAAAAGTTGTACCATCCGGAGTGCCCAGATCGTACCCTTTAAATTTGAAGCAAGCTTCATACTTTGGTAATAGCTCAGAGGTATATACTCATTTACTTTTCGTTCTATCTAATCGCTGACAACTTCCCATATTTTAATTTTTTTTTGGTTCAGATATACTATAGTGGTCGTTCTATCTAATTGATGGAATTTCTGATTTTTTTCAATATTTTTGGTTCAGATGTACTATTATGGATAGAATGGAAGCAACGGATGAACATGTAGAATTGGTTCATAGAAAAAAGCATGTTGATATTTTCAGAAATGTTAGTTTACAAGAGGAGGTTTCAGAAAAAATATGGCTAAGAAGTTAAATTCCATAAATTTCAACGAAAGCTCCTTAGAAGCAGCTTATCTTTTGGCTAGTTCTGTTATCGAGGTAATTAATTGTGTTTACTACTCCCTCTTACTTATCTATTTTGACAAATCAATAAAACTTTTTTACTAGTACTGGTTTTCCATACTACCATTTAGTATTAAATTATTTCATATTTAACAAAGACAAGACTCTTGAACAATAACAATAGCTCATAAAGACAACTTTGTATTGATAAATTGACTGAACTACAACTTCTAGAAAATAATAACACTTGTGTCAGATATGGTATCAGAGCACTAGGTCTATAAATGATCCTCGAAGTCTAACATGTCGGGTCAAGTAGATTCTTATTCATGGGTGTGAATCATGTCACATCTATGGGTAGGAGGCCATAAGGTGTTTTAGGAAATATTTCACATTTTCATGATTCTTATCATGCCCTGAAATGTGTCTTAAGATTTCCTAACTCCATCCCTCCCTACAGAATAAGAAAAGTTACTATAGGCTTTTAATACAATCCAAGAAAGTAGGATGTTGTAGCTAATCCTATAGATGAGGTCAGACAGGAGTTCGTAAAGGATGTGCATTGTTTGACAACATTGCTTCTTCGGGTATTCAAAGTTTTCTTGAGTTTGTTAGTTTTTCTAAAAGGTTTGTTGAAGGATTCTCATCTATTGCATCTCCATTAACCAAGTTAACTTAAAGGGAGGACAAGTTTATGTAGTTGGATGATTGTGAGAAGTTTTTTCAGACTTTAAAGGATCGACTTACATTGGCTATTGTTTTGACTTTATTGGGTGGCTTAGATGGATTGTGGTGTATTGTGATATTTCTCGGACTGGGTGGGATTTTGTACTTATATAATATGTTAAGGTGATAGCTTATAGCTCAAGGTAATTAGAGGTGCATGGGCGTAATTACCCAACTCATGACCTTGTGCTAACGGTAGTAGTGTTTTGACTTAAAGATTTAGAGACACTATTTGTATGAGGTACATATTGATATTTTTCACCGACCATAAGAGTTTGTAATATGTGTTCAATCAAAAGGATCTTAACTTGAGACAAAGAAAATGGTTGGAACTCCTTAAGGACTATGATATAAGTGTATAATATCATATCGATAAGGAAAATATTGTAGCCGATGCTCTTAGTAGGCTATCTATTACAAGTCTGGCTCATGCTGATAAAGGGCAGAAAGAGTTGTCAAAAGATGTTCACCATTTGGATAAATTAGGTGTTAGGTTAGCCAACTCGAATGGTGGTGGCATTGTTCTTATGAATGGTGCCAAATCATTGTTGGTTGTTGATGTAAAAGCTAAGTAAGATCTAGATCCGCCATTGGTCGAGTTGAAGAAGTTAGTTGCTGAAAAGAAGATAGAGGTTTTCTCCCAAGGGGGGTGATGGTGTAACTTGGTACCAAGATCGATTGTGTGCTTTGGACATTAATGGTCTTAGAGAGTTGATCATGAGTGAACCCATACAAAAATGTATTGGGACTTGAGGGAAGTCTATTGGTGGCATGGTACGAAGAAAGACAATGCCAACATGTATTTAGGAGTTGGTTAGACTGGATGGTGTGCCTACTTTTATTATATCGGATTGTGGTACCCAACTTACTTCTCGTTCATGGAAATCATCTCAAAGAGGGGATTGGCACTATGGTGAAGTTAAATATTGATTTTCATCCTCAATCCGTTGGGCAAGCTGAGAGAACCATTCAAACTTCAGAGGACATGTCAAGGTCTTGTATGTTGGAATTCAAGGTTAATTGGGGTGATCATCCACCACTTATTGAGTTCGCTTACAATAATAGTTTTCATGTTGGCATTGGTATAACATTGTTTGATGCTTTATGGTAGAAGGTGTAGATATCTGATGGGGTGGATTGAGTTAGACAGATTAGTGTTGGAGGCTATGGAAAGAGTGAAATTAATTAGGGTAAAGTTGAAGATGGTTCAAAGTCATCAAAACTCTTATTTGGATGTTAAAAAGAGGGATCTTGAGTTTTACATTTATGATTGGGTGGTTGTAGAGGTTTCACCTATGAAGGGTGTAGTGCATTTTGCAGAGAAGGGAAAGCTAAGTCCCAGATATGTAGGTCCTTATGATTGTTGAGCGGATTGGTAATATGGCCTATAGGTTGATTTTGCCTTCGAATTTGAGTTCTATTCACTTGGTTTGTCATATGTTTATATTGAGGAAATTGACTAGCAATCCTAATAGCTATTGAGCTTTTGGAGGGTGTTCAGGTCGGGGAGAACTTGTCTTAGTTGGAAATTCCAGTTGAGATCTTAGATAGGCAAGTAGAGAGGCTTCACAAAAAGGATCAACATGTTGAAAGAGCTACGTGGGAAGTGGAATCAAGTATGATGTAACGATACATCTATCCTTTCCAATCTACTCAAGCCTATGGTATTAGGTTCTTCCTATTCCCAAAGTTCTTAATTCTTCCACTGTTGAGTTCCATCCAATGACATGTATACATGTGCACGAAAATGATTTTTATGATATTTTGAATGATTTAAATATGTTTTGATATGCGTTTTAAGGACTTTATGATTTTTAAATGATGAACTATGCATTGTACCTTGTGTTTGAATTATTCATATTCTAAGTCAAGCCTTTCAAGCCTTTTTCTAGCACATTCAAGGATGAATGTTCCCAACAGGGAGATGATGTAAGGACTCAGACTTTATATGACCTTATTCAAACTTGGAAATTTGGTTTGGACTAAGGTAACGCCTCATGGTAGCCTACACAGTCCATGTGGGGATTTACAGACCATGTGGAGCTTCCTTGGAGTGGACCTTTGCCTATAGAGGATATTTTTCCTTTAAGAATTGATTTTTAAACTAAGACATACTACATTTGGTCCCCTCATAGTCCGTGTGACACTTCTCGGACCATGTGGTGGCCTTAGCTTGAAATTCCACAATTTTGGGACCAAGTGTAGTGGCACGGCTAAGTACACAGCCCGTGTAAAGTGACACGGCTGGTGTTGCCTCCTTATGGCTTCTGAAGTATTGGATCACCATCTTAGAACTTGGTCGTGAAGAATTTTCTATATGAAGTGGTAAGCAGGACCATACAGTTCATGCAGAGTGGTACGAGCCATGAATTCAGTTGTGTGAATGCTTTCGTCAAATTTTTCAAGTATGGAATATTAATGTTCAAGTTGAGCTCATATTCAAGCCTTTAATTAAATCTTATTTATGTTGTTTAAGGCCATAATGAGTCTCCTACATCAAGCCAAGTTCAAAGGAATTTCATTAGCTAAGTTTTTAACATGTACCAATAGAAGGGTCAATTTTAAATAGTCATAAATCTCTTATAACGAAATAAACTAGGTGACCCACGAACTCATTCCAGGTATAGAGCAAGAAGTTATGCCTTTTTTGGTAGAATCTATCTAGGATAGAGGGGTGCCTTCACAGATCGTGAAGAGCTTTATGACCTGTGTGGCCAGCCATGAGAAGTTTCGGATAAAATTTAAAGGAGTGGTTTATTGAGGTCCTTTCCATCAATCTCGGATGGAGCTAAAGATTTACTATTTTTTGGCTTTGGGGTATGATGGAATAAAGCAAAATAGCTTTTTAAACTGTCTGCGCTTCTTTCAATTGTGAAGTAGCAGTTAGTCAATGCAACTTTCGATGCTCATCATGGGTTATCTGGAAACAGTCACACTATATTTTTAAACATAGGGGTCAGGCTGCGTACATCCAACCTCCCCTTACCCCGCAATGGGCGGGAGCCTTTAAGGCATTGGGGTAATGTTCGTTGGTTTATTGAGGTGTTTTTGATGTTTTGACCTCAAGGCTTTTTAGGACATTTAAACCTCCCTTTATATTCCTAAACCTCTCCTACACTAATTCTAACCCCTAATGCAAGACTAACCCTTATCCTCTAGAATCAAACTCTCAAAATTCTCCCGAAGTCTTATCTTCAAGATTCAAGCTATGATTCAGTTAGGCTTTTAACTACAAGCTAAATTCTCCTCAAATTGATAATCCTGATCAAGGGATGGGTTTTGATCCTTGGTTCCTTTCAATTGAGTTAAGCCTCATTATATTTTATGAAATGATTTTGATAAGATATTAGTTATGACAAGAATGTGATCACATAAATGTGTATTGTTATGGCTCTTTGAGCATTTTGGATGCTTGCTCCATATCGTTATGAGAATGAGTTATTCCTATACATGAGAATCATGAGTATGAACTATGATTTTTCTTTTGAGCACAAATGTGAATTGAAATGATTCGAAAGGACTATTGCCTCTTTTCAAAGCATGTATATGTATAAGTATTCTCGTGGGATATTTTGACTTAGCACAGATGGATTGGGAGCGTAAGGGACATTCCCCAGGGTTCTCTCCCTTTCCTTGAACTATGTGCCAGTATAGGTATATGGTAGCCATTACCAAATGGACTGGGTCATAAGGAATGGTTACACTTTCTGATATGATATGATATGATATGTTTTGATATGAAAATCCTTCTAAAAAGTATGGTCAAAAGAAAGGTGACTATCCACCGAAAAGCAAGGTCGTACGGTTTGATATAGATTACCTTTAGCAAGTAATGTTCTACTACATATGGGAGGTTTTTATCAGACTAATTCATGTTATAGCTCACATGAGTTTGATTTGTTGGTTATAGTTCATCACCACTATATATGAGCATTTGCATTTCATGCTTCATGGATTTCATGGCATATTGTTATATTACTCTCCTTTGGATATATATATTTGTTTCTATATTATGTGCCCTTGCCATCTAACATTGAATGTAAGTTTGATAAGTCATATGCATCACATACCCGCATACTTAGTATATTTAACGTGCCAACATATACTTTTGCCTTCATAATCTAACCACGTAGGAATTGGAGACTACTTTCATCCATGGTTCGATGGCTATATCTTATTTGAGATGTTTGTCATGGTGAGTCATATCATCTAAAGACAAGCCACCATCAATCTACCTTATGTTGCTCCCGTTGTCATTTTACTTTGAGGGTGAGCCCAGGATATGTCTTGGCTCCCGTCCCATCTTATGTCTAGAGGCATTATTGTACATTTTGTAGACTCTTGTCGAATCTATATGTTATGTGTCATATTTAGAGCTTATGGTTATGGTTATCTTTTGGATATGGCTATTATGGATTGCTTATAAGGATTATATTATGATATGTATGTATGTTTGATGTGGAAATGTGGAAGATCCTAAGTCCCATATTTCCACCATAGAGTGAGTCATACTTACTCGCCTTTAGTCCTTATGTGCCATGTGCTATGTGATTCCATATTAATCCCTATCCCTATGACATCCCCATAATGTGAGCCCTACTTTCCCATCCCTTAGAACTATGTGTTTACTATCTGATGTATGCTACCAAACTGATGGTGTGAATATGAATACCTGGAGGCTTGTTTGGAGACTCTCGGGTTCCTATTTGCCATGTTACTCCTAGGCCCTTGGTCCGAGGCATGACATTAGATTTTATTGGAACTACAACATGGTTATACCGTTGTGCATCATAGCTTGATAACAGGACATATTACTTCTTACCCTATCCTAGTAGTGTCCGTTCACATCCACTGCCCTCGTCATTTAGTCTTTTTCTTGACATAACTCTGAACTAGATGATTTTTTTCATTCAATGATTTTGCTCGACTTTCATGTAGGATGGCTAGTACCATATTTATCTAGGAAAGGAGAACAATATTCCTGTTTTTGATGATGAGATTTGCATGATGCCTTTTAATTTGTATTCTCTTTTATTTAGGTATTTTCTTGTTCAACTGAATCTCATCTATCACTTTTCTATGTCTCGATGAGATGCCAACTCTCAAATGTTAACTTCAAATCTGATAAAGCATGTATGTAAAACCATCTATATAATATGCCAATACTCTGATTAGATATTTTGTAGAAGGAAAACAACCATTGGAAGAGGAAGCCACCACTTACTTTCAAGAAGTAGTTAGTAAGTGTTATGACTGCACTTTCGGTTTGTTTGTTTATCTAGTTGCGATTTTAGAGTGCAGTTTGGGGTATCTGCTAGATAATTATGTGAATACTATGCCTAGCAACTATGAAGGCTCTCTAGAATCATATTTCTGCTGGTTTTGTGATAGAGGCAGTTATTCGTATTTATATCTCCCTCTACTTCATTTTATTGGCCCTTAAACAAACTAGATATTTTATTTTACTTGTCTATTCTAGAAAACTAAGAGAATTTTACTATTTTCCCCCATACAATCCTTAGTATTAGATAACTACACTTAAACAAATTTAGGGTCTACTTGAAAAGCCACTTGGTAATTGAAATTGGCAAAATTATTAGGGTATTAACTACCACCCTATTATTTACACAACCCAATAATTATTTTGTCTTGTTTGTTTGCCATAATGTAATTAAACTATAATTACAACTGTGTTGTTTGGTTGCATGAATGTAATTACAAGCTTATATTAAATTTGAAAAATAAAAATTAGCTATCTAAAATTAAAAATTTATGTTAGACAAACAAGGGTATTTACAAAAAAAATATTAACGTAAATATTTAATATATATATATTATCTTTTCAAAAT
>JAOTQJ010077993.1:0-12754 GCA_025642045.1 Solanum sejunctum | reverse complement strand
ATGTGGGTATGAGATATTACCTGTGATATGGTTACGTATGTATGGTACTTTTGTTGGGCGGTTCTACCGCAGCGGTGACCTTGTCAACCCGCATATATATATATATATATATATATGCATAGATGTTTGTTGTATGCCGGGTTGCTGTTTGCAGGTGTAGTTAGTCAGTAAAACAGAGAAAACTCTATTGAAATTTTGATAAATTCCTTAGCTATTATAGTTGCGAATCCGATTTAGTGTTTGTCTGGGTGCCCCAGCAGCACTAATCACGGTCCCTGGGTTGGGTCGTGACATCACAGATAAACCAACTTGGAAACATGCAATTTTTATAAAAAGGAAGGTTGAGCACCATGGGTGAAAGGACCCAATTGTTTTAACCCACATACCTTAATCTTGAAGTTTCTTGAAGAAACCTTGAGAAGGACTTGGGGCTTGACTTGGTTTTCTTGAATTCCAACAAAACTTTTTGTAAATGTTGAGAATGGATGTAGAATTTGATGAAGATTAGAGAGGAACTTGAAATGTTTTTGGTGAGTTTTTAGGGCTCAAAACGGCTGAACAATGAGAAATTTTTGTATATATAGGTATTGGGTTATTACCCAATTGCCCTAGAGTAAAACAGATTTTTTTTCAAAAATGTTTGAACTAGTCTGTGTCATTGACAACTATTGTTTTTGTGAAGTTTCATAAAACATTATTTTTCTTGGCATGGACAAAGTGTACCTTGTAGGTACTCATTTTCCCACATAAGTTTGCCATCTGAACAAGAATATGAAGTCAGATTTGCAAAATTCTACATAGGTTTTGAGATATTTTAATGTAGGATCTTTTCGAGTTATGATGAGAGGTGTTTAAATAGCCCTAACTTTTATATATAAGAAAATTATGATTATGGGGCATTCCTATGCAAATGTGAGGCGTTTCAAAAGTACCCCAATCTTTTTTAACACTTCCTAATTCTTTCCACCTAGTCTAAGTAGATGCACAGAGAAAACTGAGAAAATAATTGAGAAAAATTACAGGAAATGAAACCACGAGGGCCATCTACGGTCCGTAGATGAGGCCTCATAGAACCCCAGGTGACTTGATAAGATTTTTTAAGTCTGAAGCCCATATACGAGATAACGTACGACTCATAAAATAATCCAAGACTTATAGATTAGGTCTCATGAGTTGGAGACCCAAAAATCAACTTTTTAATATCTTGAGTTACGAGTTATCAAACGACCTATAGAAATATTGATCTCCTATAGAAGAGGTTTTGTGGATTCTATGACAAATTCTAGTAACTCAAACTTTTGGGCCCCTTACCTATAAGAGATCATCTACAACCCGTAAAAAGATCTATGACCCATAGACATGGTCTTGTAGAACCTGTCCGCAATCTTTAAGAAGGGTCTTTTTTGTCTATTCCAACCCTTAGACATTTTGGACTTAATTAAAGTCCCACAACAAAACTCTAAGCATATTTTCACCTTTCATTCACACTAAAGAATTCTTGAGAGCACAAGAGGAGGAAAAAAAGCAAGTATTTCTAGTTCAAGCGCAAGGATTGATTAAAGTTTGATTGTCTCTTCTCTTTCCAGGTATGCAAGGCTTCCTAAAGTGTTGAACCTTGTTTGTTTACATTCCCATCCACTTACTTGAGTTGAAAAATTGAGAATAAGAGTTGAGTTTTGAAAATCCTATCATCTACAAACCAAATTTCTGCATTTATTATGAGTTCTTATGATGATATATAAGATAATGGTTGCATTGCACAACCATTGATATGAGATTTACATATATATTTTATACTTGATATCATAAACCCTAAATTGAATTACTTTTAAAAAATCTATAAATAGATTGAGTTGAGGTTTAAGTTTGATTGTCTGAGTCGAGTAAATTGAGTATAATTGAGGGTGAGGAGCACCTTGTACTATAATTGCATGTCCATTGCTACATTCTTCTTGCATTTTCTGATGAGTCTAATTGATGAGCTCAAATAACCGTTTGAGCCTGAGTTGAGTCTGGTTGATTTCCCTTGATTGATTGAGTTGATGAGACATAGAGATGAGCTGAGTTGAGATAACCTAATTAATGAGGTTGAGATTTGAGTTGATTGATGAGTTGAGCATGTTTTAGTCTTGGGAGGAGTATCAAACACCGAGTTAGGAGCAAGTACATAACTAATATTATCCACAGAATTACATGGCTAGCTTATGATAGTCATACAACATGCTCTGGTGACTTTTGTCCCCAAAAATAAACATTCACATGGATCCATAAGAGAGTTGATCTTTCTTTTCATTGGCAAGTTTAGGACAGTGGTGGTAATGATGTCACCTTCATTGTGCATCACTAAACAAAATGTGGTGGGATTAGATATCGGTTAAGAGAAACTCATGAGTAAACACTGATTGAGCATAATATTTTGAAACTAAGTTTATTTCTACTGAATCCATTTTCCAAAGCATGATTTATATTAAAGACTTACATTTCTATTGAGTTGAGTTATGAGTTGTTGAGTTGAGGTGAGTAAGTTTAGCTTTACTTTCGTGAGCTATTTTACATACTAGTATATTCCATGTACTGGCGGCTATTTGGACCTGTACTGTTTCACGATGCAGATACAGGTGATAGAGGACTTCAGCTAGCGCATCATTGAGGTCTAGTTCAGTGCATTTCTAGAGTTGGTAAGACCTTCCTACTTTTTAGAGGGGCTCTTTTTGCTTGATTTTGATTTAGTATTACATTATTTCCTTGATTAGGGTATCCATGACCAGTCATGGTACCTCTAGATTGTTGATTAAAGGATTCATAGACCGTGAGTGGAGAATTCGTTAAGTATTACTTATTTCCATACTTATTCATTGGAATCTATATTTTATGAGTTATATTTACCATATAATGTTTTAGTAGTTCAAGAGTCCTAGGGAGTCTATGAAGTTGTTCTAGTAGAGTCTCGTTTATAGGTGTGTTGTACATCATACTTTATAAGCAAGAGGTTATAGGGCATTAGGAATTGTTACACTTTCTTGTGTTCTAAGTTCGTGCGATAGTGTTAAAACTCTACAAAGCTCTTTTCAAACTTGTGCATTACGCATTTGCAGAACATGCCTCCAAAGCGTACCATCACTGAAAGATGTACCCCAGCTAAAAATATTAAGAACCCGACCCCAGCGGTGCCTACTCAAATGGAAATGAGGGGTCAATATAGACCAGCCAGAGCCACTGGTGTCCCACAGATACCTACTCTCCACCTATTACTACCCTAGAGGATAACTTCAGAGGAGTTATGACCTTGCTCACCCAGCTTGTAGCTAATTAGAGTGGGCATCGGAGTTCACAAACTTCTAGTTCTAGCTCTCAAGAGCCAATAGCTGCCACCAGACTGAGAGGCTTTCTGAGGATGAACACATCAGTCTTCACTGGGTCGAAGGTTAAGAAGGACACTCAGAATTTCATTGATGAATGTGGAATGTGTTGAAAATGATGCATGCGATTGAGACTGAGGGAGTTGAGCTTGCTGCCTATCAGCTCAAGGATGTGGCTAATGTTTGGTACAATTAGTAGGAGGAGAGTCGAAGTAAGAATGCTAAGCCTGTTATTTGGGATGAGTTCGAGAGTGACTTTCTTAATCACTTCTCTCCTCAGAAGTTGAGAGAGGCCAAATTTGAGGAGTTCGTAAATATGAAATAGGAGGGATGACTATTAAAAAGTATAGCCTAAAATTCATCTAGTTATCTAGGTATGCCCCAGAGCTGGTCTAGGATATAAGAGTGAGATGAGAAAGTTCATATCAGGGTTAGGTAGACATGTGAAAAAAGAGTGCAAAATGGCATTGTTGATCACAGGTATGTGTATCTCCAGAATTATGATCCATGCCTAGCAAACTGAGGATGATAAAAAGAAAGATAGAGAGGAATATCTGAGTAAGATGGCCAAGTTAGTAGGGCCTGAGCCCAATGAGACTAATCAGAATAAGGGAGAAAAGTCTTACTTTTAGAAGAGGTGCATTAGTTATGCACCATCTTCAGCTAGTACAACAGCCTCGAATAGCAAGTATGATTAGAGGTCCCAAGGTCAGTCAAAATTGAGGGCACAGGGATCACAGTCTCAGGCCAGTGTGACCCTTGGCTTGAAAGGGAAACCACCTTATGGAAAATGTGGCAAGATGCACCTGGGAGAATGTAAAAATGGAGGGAATGGTTGCTACAAGTGTGGCTAATGGGGTCATTTTCAGAGAAAGTGCCCTATGTGAGGCAATAAGGCCCAGTCTTCTACCACAATACCACTAGCAAGGGGTAACAAGAGAGATGTTTTACTAGGGCTAGGCGGTAGTACAAACTACCTACATGCAATGGGGAACCGACAAAACTAGGAGGTTGTACCAGATGCTGTGACAGGTAGGGGTGGCAATTGGGTGGGTTGAGTCAAACTTGAATGGGTTATGATTGGTCAAGACCCAACCTAACCCAACCTAAATTTGCTTGGATCAAAATGGATTAAGTCAAAATGGGTTGAGTAGCGGGTTATAAAACGGGTCAAGACCCAACTTGATTCAATTTTTACTAAGTTTTACTTATTTTATTTATTCTTTTTTAATATTTTATCACTTAATTAAATTATATTTTTCTTTGTTATGGCTATATAAACATATCAAATTGAAAAAAAAGTGTTTTAAAAATATTTTAACAAGATCTCTCTCAAATTAATTCGGGCTGCATATCAACCCAATTTTAAATGGGTTGAAATGGGTTGGGTTGAGATAGGTTGAGCTAATAATTGGGCGAGTTAATGGGTTGGGTCATTTTGGGTGGGTTGGGCTTAATTTTTCCACCCCTAGTGACAGGTATGCTTCTAGTCTTTACCTTTTATTGTTATACTTTACTTGATTCGGGTGCGACTTGTTCCTTTGTGATACCATATATGGCTGGTAGATTGGAGATCCTTCCTAAGTGCTTGCTTGAGCCATTTTCTATTTCAACTCCTGTTGGTGAGTCTATTCGAGCCCAGAGAATCTATAGAGATTATGTGGTATCCGTCTATCTTAAGGATACTCTTGTTGATTTGATTGAGTTAGAGATGGTTAATTTTGATATAATCCTTGACTATCAAATTCTAGTTTTTGAATTAGACCGTCATTGAGTGGAAGAGATATTCTATTGCACCGAAGGGTAGGTTTATTTCATATCTCAAGGCCCGAAGATTGATCTCTAAGGGATGTACCTATCACCTCATGCAAGTTAAATCTAATGATGTTGAGCCTCTTACTCTTGAGTCCGTCCCGATCATAAGCAAATTCCTTGATGTATTTCCTGAGGATCTGCCTGGAGTCCCTCCTGATAGGGAGATCAACTTTGGAATTAATGTTCTCCCTGATACCCACACTATTTCAATTCTGCCATATAAAATGGCCCCAGCGGAGTTGAAGCAGCAGTTAAGAGATTTTCTAGAGAAAGAATTTATAAGGCTGAGCATCTCTCTATGGGGTGCTTTGTTAACACCTCATAGAAATTACCAAAATGGTCCTAAAATGCATCATGCACACAATACATCTTTCCAATCTCTAATGGAAAATCCGAGAACAAATTTGCGATCAGCGCGAAAAAACGAGTCAAAAAATGGTCTCGACCAAAAAAAGTGTGTTCTTCGCGTACCTTCCATGACATGCTAGGGGTGCGGAGCAACGCTTAAGTTTTTCTTGATTTTTTAAATAGGAATTGAACTTGCGAAAAAGTTGCAAAAACACTGGTGTGCCCCCCTCCGCGACGCGCACTGTGTTTAGAAAATTATTTTTCTTTCTTTTCATTTGGGAAGGGCAATTTTGTCTTTACTAATACATTTTAATATCCCCAAAATAGCTTTTAAAGCGTATTTTCATACATAAAGGGTTCAAACCCATAATATTTTCTGAGCATTTTTACATAAGCCTCAGAGAAGAAAAGGAGAGAACGCAAGGGTTTTCCAAGAGACCTTCGAATTATTTGAAGAATCTCCATTCCCTGGTATGTAAAGGCTACCCAAAAGCATAGTATTATTCTTTAATATGCCAATGTAAAGTTAGGATATAATATTGATACTTAGGCTCTTGATTTGTGATTTTCTTGAACGTTTCTTGAATATTATCTTTAATTCTTGAATGTTATCCTTACTTCTTGAATATATACTTTAAATTATACTTTATATCTTAAAATTGATGATCATCATGCTTAAAGTTTGTTGTACATATATATTATTATGTGTTTGTGATCTAACCCTTATAATCTCTCGCTGTAAATACTTGAATAATGAACTTAGGGGATGTTTAGAGCCTTGATTGTCTGAATGTAATGTGTGACTGAGTTTGAGTTCGGAGGTGAGTGTATTGATGACTGTGATAGCTGAAATTAATATTGATAGAGTTGAATAGTTATATTTTCCCTGGAATTTGAAAAGATAGCCTTTCCTATAGTGGTTGGGGATGAGAGTTCTTGATGAACTAATAGACTTATGAGTATATTGAGTCCTGGGAGGAGTATTAGCACCGAAATAGGTAAGAGTGAGTCCCACTCATACTCATTAACTATGTGGCTAGCATAGGAGAGGACTGAACTGTGAAAATGGACGTTTCTTTTGTCCCAAAAGAGGACTTAACAAACTTTTAGATCTACTAACAGACTTGTCCTTTACCCCAGAAAGGTACTGGATACATATGGCAACGACATCTCTTCATTGTATCACTACTAGCTCACAGGTAGTCATTGTTGGTTATAAAACTCCTAGATAGGTTTCATGATGATAGAACTCCGATATGATGTGAATGTTTGATGTTTGAGAGATAGTGAGGTGATAAAGTCTTGTCCTTTACTCTAAGGTGAGGCTAAGTGATTAAGGAGTGATTGCATATTGTTTATTGTTCTTTAGCCCATTTTACATATGGTACATTCCACGTACTAATGCCCCTCTGGCGCTGCATCATTTTATGATGCAGATTTGATAGACCAAGGACTTTAACAGCCCGATCGTTGATGTTCAGAGCACTCTATTGCAGACAGTAGTGAGTCCTCTCATGCATTAAGTGGATGTTTATTATCATTTGGTTGATAGTATTTTACTTAATTTTTGGTATCCATGGCCTGTTATGGTACCATATCAGACTATACTATAGAGGATTCATAGATGTAGACATTGATGTTAATGTTGGGATTCTTTCCCTCTCGTTTGCTATTCTATTTCTTAGATGATAGATTGATGTTGATAGTATTAAGCCCACAGATAGAATTATATTACTGTTATTATCTTATTTCTTACACTGATGAATTCTCTAAACGAAGGCAAATGAGACTAGGTGGTCCACTTGGGGGCTAGCAATAGTCTCCAAGTGTCAGTCACGTCTAGAGTACCATCCCGGGGCATGACAAACTTGGTACCAGGGCTAAGAGTTCAAGTGTCCTAGGGAGTCTATGAATTTGTGTCTAGTATAGTATTGTTTATAGGGGTGTTATGCACCATCTTCATAAGTAGGGGGCTATAGGACATTAAGAAGTGTTACCCTTCTTCTATGATTTGATATCACGCAATAAAGTTAACTTATGAAATCCTGCCTTTAACCTGTACGTTTTACGCTTACAAAAAATGCCACCCAAGAGAACTGCCACTCAGAGAGATGCTCTAGCTCCTGTTGCTGAGAACACCCAACCAGAGGCTCCGATTCAGACTGAGGCTATAAGATAGGGATGCCCCGCTAGGCCTGCTGAGGTTCCTCAGGTGCCCCATGCTCAACCCTAGCCAGCTCCCACTACTGAGGTAGAATTCAGAAAAACCATCTCCATGATGACTCAGTTGGTGGACTCCTAGGGAAATAGCCATGGTTCTCAATCTCCTAGCTCTAGCTCACAGGAGCCCTCAGCTGCAACTCAGCTCAAGGACTTCTAGGGGATGAACCCAACTGTGTATACGATGTCGAAGGTGGAGGACCCATAAAATTTTATTGATAAGATGTATAAAGTTTTGAGGGCCATGCATGTGACCGATATTGAGAAAGTTGAGCTTGCATCCTACTACCTTAGTGGGAAAGGAGTATAGGTGAGGATGCGGAGCCTGCATCATAGGAGGAGTTTAAGGCCACCTTCCCTGATCATTTCTTTCCTCAAGAGTTGAGGGAGGCTAAGGCTGATGAGTTTGTGAATTTGAAACAGGAAGGGATGACTATGAAGGAGTATGGCCTTAAGTTTATCAAACTGTTGAGGTACGCTCCAGAGATGGTGAAGGACATAAGCACGAGGATGAGGAGTTTTGTGTCTTACTTGGTTAGGCATGTACAGAAAGTGTGTAAGGATACTTTACTGATTCATGACATGGACATCTCTAGACTTATGATGTATGCTTAACAGATAGAGGAGGACAAGAAAAGGGATAGAGAAGAGCAACTAATAGAAAGGCAAAGTCAACGGGACATGAGCCTATCTCCCAGAGACAGTATAGAGGTGCTAAATCTTATTTTTGGAAGATATCATCATATCCCGCACCATCTACAGCAAGTGCACCTATGCAACCAACCAACTATGATCAGAAATATCAAGGTTATCAAAATTTCAAGACCCTAGGCACCCAATCTCAGGACAGTGTTACCCAAGGCACGAGGGGAAAGCCACCTTGTAACAATTGTGGTATGCTTCACCTGGGTGAGTGTCGTGTTGTCAAAGATGTGTGTTATACATATGGTTGGGTTATTCATTTTCGTTTTGAGTGTCTAAAAAGGAGGCAAGGTAAGGGGAGTGGCAGAGTCAGTCTTTGATAGCACCTCCAGGGGGTAACCAACAGAAGGGTGGTACTACTAAGGGTACAGGAGGCGGAACGAACTGTCTATGCATTATGGGTACCCAACAGGAGCAGAAGGCTACACCAGAGGTGGTCATAGGTATGCTTTGTGTCTTTACTCATGTTTTCTATGCATTACTTAATCCCGGTGCCACATTGTCTTTTGTGACCCCTTATGTGGCTAATAAGTTTAGCGTTCTTTAAGAGTGTTTGCATGAACCCTTTTCTATTTCTACTCCTACCAATGATTCTATCCTAGCTGAGTGGTTTTACAGGGACTGTGTGGTGTCTATTTATCATAGAGATACTTTAGCTAATTTGGTAGAGTTAGAGATGGTTGATTTTGACATAATAATGGGCATGGATTGGCTCCATGCTTGTTATGCTTCTGTTGACTGTAAAACCCAGATTGTTAAATTCCAGTTTCCTAATGATCCTATCTTAGAGTGGAAAGGGAGTTCTGTTGCCCCTAAGGGTAAATTCATATCCTACCTTAGAGCTCAAAAGTTGATTTCCAAGTGTTGTATATACCACCTCGTGCGAATAAAGTCTGATAATGTGGAGTCTTCTACTCTTAAGTCAATCTGTATTGTGAATGAGTTTCCTGAGATATTTCCTGATGAGCTTCCCGGAGTCCCTCCCAATAGGGAGATTAACTTTGGGATTGATGTTCTTCCCGAAGTAACCTATCTCAATTTGATCCTATAGAATGGCCCTCGGAAAGTTGGAAGAATTGAAAGAGCAATTGAAATACTTGTTAGAGAAAGGTTTCATAAGGCCTAGTGTCTCACCTTAGGGTGCTCCTATCCTATTCATGCATAATAAAGATAGGTCTTTTAGGATGTGTATAGACTATCGATGTTGAATAAGGTTACTCTAAAGAATACGTATCCTCTTCCAAGAATAGATGATCTCTTTGATCAGCTTCAGGGTGCTACTTGTTTCTCCAAGATAGACCATAGATCCGGTTACCATTAGTTGAAGGTGAGGGAAAGTGATATTCTAAAGACAACCTTTAGGACATGGTATGGCCACTTCAAGTTCTTGGTTATGTCCTTCCGATTGACAAATGCACCTTTAACTTTCATAGACCTGATGAACAACATATTTAGACCATATCTTGATATGTTTGTGATCGTGTTTATTGAAGACATTCTAGTATACTCGAGGAATGAAGAGGAGCATGCCAATCACCTTAGAGTGATTTTGGAAACACTCAAAGATCATAAGTTGTATGCAAAATTCTCTAACTGTGAGTTTTGGCTCAAGGTAGTGGCTTTCTTAGGTTATGTTATTTCGAGAGATGGTATTTAGGTGGATACACAGAAGATTGAGGCCGTGAAGAACTAGCGAAGACCAACTTCTCCCAAAAAAATAAGAAGTTTTCTGGGTTTGGCAGGGTACCATCACAGATTTGTTGAAGGTTTCTTTTATCTGTCATCCCCCTCGACAAAGCTGAGGCAAAAGAAGGACAAGTTTCCGTGATCTGAGGAATGTGAGAAGAGCTTTTAGGAATTGAAGACTAGATTAACTACAGCTCCAGTGTTGACCTTACTAGACGGGATGGGTGACTTCCTGATATATTGTGATGCATCCAGAGTTGGATTGGTGTGTGTGCGTATACAGAGAGGGAAGGTGATAGCTTATGCTTCCAGACAACTGAAGATCCATGAGAAGAATTACCCAACCCATGATCTACAGTTGGCAGTAGTGGATCTGGCATCACTATTTGTATAGAGTACATGTGAATGTGTTCACTGACCATAAGAGTTTGCAGTATGCGTTCAGTCAGAAAGAGCTCAACTTGCGATAGAGGAGATGGCTGGAGTTGATCAAGGATTATGATCTGAGCATTCTCTACCACCCAGGTAAGGCTAACTTGTTACTAATGCTCTTAGTAAGATGTCTATGGGTAGCACTGCCCATGTGAAGGAGGGGAAAAGAGAATTAGACAAGGAAGTGCATAGATTAGCTTGATTACAAGTGAAAATTGAGGATAATAATGAAGGGAAAGGTTAATGTTCAGAATGGGTCTGCTTCATCCTTAGTGTCTGAGGTGAAAAAAAAACAAGACAAAGGCCCTGTCTTACTCCAATCAAAAGAAGCGGTTCACAAGCAGAAGTTGATGGTTTTCTCCAAAGGGGGAGATGGGATGTTGAGATATCAAGTAGATTATATGTACCTGATGTTGATGGTGTTCGAGACAGAATCATAGTTGAGGCTTATAGCATAAGATATTCTATCCACCCTGGCTCCACCAAGATGGACCACGACTTGAGGGAAATCTATTGATGGAACGGGATGAAGAAGATCATTGTTTAATTCATTTCTAAGTGTCCCAATTGCCAATAGGTTAAGATTGAACATCAGAAATTGTGTGGCTTGGTGCAGAATTTTGAAATTTCAAAATAAAAGTGGGAGACTATCAATATGAACTTTATCACGGGCTTACCCCGATCCTAAAAGCAGCATAATTCAATATGGGTGATTGTTGACAAGAAGACGAAATTAGCCCACTTCTTAGCAGTCAAGACAACTTACACCTCTAAGGAGTATGCCAGGCAATATATTTATGAGATTGTAAGGTTGCATGGGGTTCCTTTTTCCATCATCTCGGATAGAAGATGATCTCTCAATTTTTGAGATCTTTCCATAAGGGATTGGGTACAAAGGTGAATTTGAGTAATGCTTTTCACCCTCAACCAAACGGGCAAGTAGCGCACACTATTCAGACTTTAGAGGACATGTTGAGGGCAAGTGCTATTGACTTCACAAGAGGTTGGGATGATCATTTACTATAGATTGAGTTCACGTACAATAATAGCTATCATGCCAGCATTCAGATGGCCCTATATGAGGCATTATATCGAAGGAGGTGTAGATCATCAATAGGCTAGTTTGAGGTAGGTGAAGCTGAATTGATTAGGCATGAACTTGTTTACCAATCTATGGAGAAAGTAAAAGTCATCAAGGAAAGGTTAAAGACAGCCCAGATTGGCCAGAAGTCATATACGAACATGAGAAGAAGAGACTTGGAGTTCGAAGTAGATGATTGGGTGTACTTAAAGGTGTCACCCATGAAGGATATCATGAGATTTGGCTAGAAGGGGAAGCTAAGTCCCCATTATATCGGACCATACTAGATTATAAGAAGGATTGGGAAAGTTACTAATATGTTAGACTTACCTTTCGAGCTAGATGGGCATTCACCTAGTGTTTCACGTATCTATGCTGAGGAAGTGTTTGGGGGATACAGCCTTAGCAATTCCAATGGAGAGTACAGGTGTGCAGGACAACTTATCATACGAGGAAATTTTAGTCCAGATTCTTGACCAACAGGTTCGTAAGCTGAGAAATAAAGACATAGCCTCTGTTCAAGTTTTATGGAAGAATTAATTTGTTGTGGAAGCTACGTGGGAAGTTGAGGAAGCGATGAAACTCAAATACGTGCATGTATTCGTGCCAAGTGATAACGATGTTGAAGGTAACTATTCTTATTCTTATCAGTTCTGAAGTTTTCTTTCCATTAAGTTGATGCCTTGTTTTATTTCGTTCCCAATGTCTAAGACAGAGATAGATAGATAATGGATAGTGAGGGTTTGAGTATTCCCGAGTAAGATATGAGATGAGTTTTGGGGTTATTCGTGTTTCTATCAGACCTTTACTTATCATTTGAGGATAAATGATTCCAAGGGGGAGATGATGTAACACTCAATAAAAATTACCAAAATGCCCCTAAAATACATTGTGCGCACAACATATCTGTCCAAACTGTGATGAAAAATCTGAGATCAGATTTATGATCCGCACGGAAATCAAGTCAGAAAATGGTATCAAATTGACTTAAAACTAGTCGGGTTGATTTTCAAAATGTCCAATTTTGGACAGAAATAGTGTGTTCTCCGTGTCCCCTCTGTGAAGCGCCAGGGGTGTGAAGCAACACTTAAGTTTTTCTTGCTTTTTTCGC
>JAOTQJ010077983.1:0-12755 GCA_025642045.1 Solanum sejunctum | reverse complement strand
ATATATATATATATATATATATATATATATATATATATATATATATGATATTATCTCTATATAGTGTTGGGGATGACCAAGCCTAGCTCGGGGGGTTATAGGCCTAGTTAACCTATCAAGGGGTTGGAACCTTGGTCACCTAGATCGGGGGATGGTAGGCCCAGGTAACATTTTTGGGGTTGGTACCCATTGACCTTGATGGGGGGTTTATATTCTGTCAACCTTGGTAGGCGGTTTGTACTCCATCAACCTCGGTGTAGGGTTTTTACTCCATCAATCTCATGAAGGGGTTCATACCTTAAGCGCCTATTCAAGGAGGTTGAAGGCCTTGACTTGCACTATAATGGTCACTGCATACACTGGTATTATGATCTATATAAGTATGATTTACTTTAAGCATCATTCATACATGCCATATTATTAGTATGCTATTCATTGCTTATGATTATGTATTTTGCCTATGATACCTACCACTTGTTGCATTGTATCCAACATACTTAGTACATTCAAATGTACTAATGCATACTCTATGCCTACATGATGTCACCTTATAGGAGCCGGTGTATCATTTGATCCTTCTCCTCCACATGGTTAGTATGACTTCTATTAAGCTTGTTGGTGAGTCCTCAATTCTTGGGATGTTACTTATAATCTATTGCTATATATTAAGACTTTCTCTCTTTGACTTAGGTATTGACTATGAGGGTTAGCCCAATTGCTTTATCTTGGCTCTCGCTCGTATCTATGTAGTAGAAGTATTGTTGGACATGTTATGTATCTATTCTATGAGCTTGACTCTATTAACTCTTGATTATTATGATATGGAAGTTTATCCTTAGTCCTAATTTCTCCTTGATTACATTAATTACTTACTGTCATTCTAATTGCTTCCGCGACAAAGAATGTTTAATATGCTCTGAGGCTTGTTTGGGGTTCCTACAGGTTTCTATTCACCGGTCACGTATAGGCCATAGGCTTGTGTCATGATACAGATGGTATCCGAGCTCTAGGTGGCTAGATCCTCATAGTGCAACACACCACACTAATTAGAGTCTTATTCATGGTTGTGTTGTGCACCACAACTATGAGTAGGAGGCTGTAAGATATTTTAGGAATATTTTTCTTTTCATGTTCTAAGTTATGCTATAGAGTTAAAAGTAAGCTTTCCCCCTAGAAATTGTTCTTTGTTCTGCTAGATCATGCCTAATACGAGGGGAAGATGAGCCTGTATGCCCGAGGAGCAACTAGCTATTGGACAGCTTAGATATGTGCTCACCTTACTTGCACAAGTGGTGGCTAATCAAGCCAACCAATGGGCCCAAGCCCCTCATGCTCTTACACTGGCCTATCGAGTAAGAGACTACATGTGAATGAATCCCTAAAATCCCATGGGTCAAAGGTGAGTGAGGACCCTCAAGAGTTCATGATGAGGTCTACAAAATTATGTCCATCATGAGTGTGAAGCCAGAGGATAAGGCAAATTTGGAAGCAAACCAACTCAAATAGATAGCATAAATATGGTACAATGAATGGAAGAAATAAAAGGGAGTTGGCTATGTGGTTCTTTGGGAGGAGTTCAAGGCGGTCTTCCTTAATCGGTTTATCCCCCTTAAAAATAGGGAAGCTAAGTTGGTGGAATTTATGAATTTGAGACAAGGGTCCATGAGTGTGAGAGAGTATGCCTTCAAGTTCACCCAACTTTCAAAGTTTGCTCCTCACTTGATTGCCGACTCAAGGTCGAGAATGAACAAATTTGTTATGTGTGTCTCTGACTTTGTTAGTGAATAATATTGGTCCGCTATTTTGATTAGTGACATGGACTTTTCATGTTTGATGACCTATGCCAAACAAATGTAAGAGGAGAAATTGATGAATAGAACAGGGAATAAGGCCAAGAGGGCCTATTTTGAGGGTAAGTTCTAAAAGAGTGGCCAGTTTGAATCAATGCCAAAGGCCTACTCATGCATTTGATAAGAGGGTTGCAAATGATCTTCCAATGCCAAAGTTTTGTAAGGGTCATGGTGGCTTAGGTTTGTGGAATACCAGTGCTTGTTATGGTTGTGGTGGAATGGGGCATAAGGCGATAGATTACCCTCGAAACGTCAACAAGGGAAAGGAGGTTCATCCACAAGGTCCTAATCCGCTCCTATTAAGGAGAGATGGTTGATAAAATAGTGCCCTAATGAACAATCAGTTCTATGTTTTGAATGGGAGGCAAGGGGTTAATGAAGTCCTAAATACTATTACCGGTATGATGAAAACCTTTGACTTTGATATGTATGCATTAATTGATCTAGGTGCCCCTCTTTCTTTTATTACCCCCTTTGTTGCCTTAAAGTTCCATGTTGACCCCGAGTTATTCCATGATTCATATGAAGTATCTCCTCCTATTGATACATCTATTGTTGCTAGAAAATGTTATAGAAGTTGTCCTATTTGCATCTTGCATAAAGTGTTGCCTTGTGATCTTGTTGACTTAGGTGTGGTTGATTTTTATGTCATTCGTGGGATGGACTAGTTGCATGGCTACTATGCTTCTATTGATTCTAGAACCCATAGGGTCAAATTCAAATTTCTAAATGAACCCATCCTTGAGTGATAAAGTCTAGATGTGGTGGTCAAGGATAGATTCATCTCTTGCATTAAATCCCATAAATTCATCTTTAAGGGATGTCCTTACCATCTTATAAGGGTTAGGGATATGGAGTCTAAAGTCCTTCCCATAGAGTTGGTTCTGATTATAAATGAGTTTCTTGAGGTCATTTCCTGGTATTCCTCCCAAAACGGAAATAGACTTTCCCATAGACCTTATCCCCGATACTCAACCAATTTCTGTTCCCCCTTACTGTGTGGCCCCGATGTAGTTGAAACATTTGAAGGAATAATTGATGGACTTGTTAGAGAAGGGATTTGTTAGACCTAGCCAATCACCTTGGGGTGCCCCAGTGTTGTTTGTGAAAAACAAGGATAGATTCCTTAGGATGTGTATTGACTATCTACAACTCAATAGGGTTACCATCAAGTATAGGTATCCTCTTACAAGGATTGATGATTTGTTTGACCAATTGCAAGGGCCTTTCCATTGCTGCAAGATTGATCTTTGGTCTGGGTATCATCAAGTGAAGGTGAGGGATTGTGATATTCCCAAGACAAGATATGGGCATTAT
The DNA here is from genome assembly GCA_025642045.1 of Solanum sejunctum. Taxonomy (NCBI): domain Eukaryota; kingdom Viridiplantae; phylum Streptophyta; class Magnoliopsida; order Solanales; family Solanaceae; genus Solanum; species Solanum sejunctum. The sequence continues at coordinate 9,588 of JAOTQJ010077983.1, read as the reverse complement.
GATTTTGTTGTGATGTCTTTTGCATTGACCAATGAACTAACCATCTTTATGGACCTAATGAATGGGGTCTTTAAACCCTACCTTGATTCCTTTGTTGTGGTTTACATTGATGACATTTTGATCTATTCTCATGGTGAATAGGTGCATAGGGCTCATTTGAGTGTTGTGTTGCAAAGATTGAGAGGAGAAATTTTATGCTAACTATGAAAAGTGTGAATTTTGGTTGAGGGTGGTTGCCTTCCCTAGGACCTTTGGTGTCAGAAGATGGTATTAAGGTGGATCCAAAGAAGACCAGTGTGATTAAAAATTGGCCTAAACCATTGAACCTATCAAACATTAGGAGTTTCTTGGGCTTAGCGGGCTATTACGAAAGGTTTGCAAATGGGTTCTCTTCTATTGCTTTCCCTATGACAAAATTGACTCAAAAGAATGCCAAGTTTGTGTGGTTTGACAATTGTGAAAGGAGTTTCTAAACATTGAAAGACATGTTCATGTCCGCTCCTATATTATTACTACTGGATGGGCTTGATGGATTGGTGGTTTATAATGATGATTCCCGGGTTGTTTGGGTTATGTGTTGATGCAAAATGGTAAAGTCATAGCTTATGCTTCTAGACAACTCAAGGCACATGAGAGAAACTACCTTACCCATGATCTAGAGTAAGCTGCCATTGTGTTTGCATTAAAGATTTGGTACCACTAATTATATAGGGTGCATGCTGATGTGTTCACCGATCGTAAGAGCCTCCAATATATCTTCACTCAACAGGATCTCAACTTAAGGCAAAGGAAATGGTTAGAACTTCTTAAGGACTATGATATGAGTGTGCATTATCATCCGGGTAAGGCAACTGTGGTGGCGGATGCCTTGAGTAGGGTGTCAGTGGGTAGCCTAGCACATGTTGATGGTAGTGAGAAGGAGATGGCTAGGGAGGTGCATCGATTGACTAGATTGAGAGTTAGGTTGGAAGACGAATGTAATAGTGGTGTGGTTGTTATTGATGAATCTAAGTCTTCTTTGGTTGATGAGGTGACGGAAAATCAAGATCTTGATCCTCTTAGATTTTAAGGCCTTAGTGAAAGAAGGCAAAGTAAAGGTTTTCTCCCAAGGGGGAGATGATATACTTAGGTACCAAGGTAGGTTGTGTGTACTGTGTTTTAATCGTTTGATAGAAAGGATCCTTGGTGAGACTTGAGGGATGTGTATTGTTGGGGAGGCATGAAGAGAGACATTGCCAAATTTGTTTCCAGTTGTCATACTTATAAACAAGTCAAAGTCAAACATCAAAGGCTGAGTGACCTAACCCAAGACATTAAGGTTCCTACTTCTAAGTAGGAAAAGATAAATATGGATTTTGTGGTTGAATTTCTCAAGACTAGAAAGGATTTTGATTCCATTTGGGTTGTGGTTGATAGGATGACAAAATCATCTCACTTTCTACAGGTTAAGACCATATTTAGGGCTGAAGGTTATGCAAGGTTGTACATTCATGACATGGTAAGGTTGCATGGGGTTCCTTTTTCCATAATATGGGATCGTGGGGCATAATTCACTTAACACTTTTAGAGGTCCTTCAAAAGGGGTCTTGGTACTAGAGTTAAGCTTTCTGTGGCCTTCCACCCTCAAACGAATGGTCATGCTGATAGAACCATCCAAACCCTTAAGGATATGCTTAGATAATATGTAAATAAGTTATTGCTTAAAGGTAGTTGGGATGATCATCTTCGATTGATTGAGTTTGCCTACAACAATAGCTATCATTCTAACATCAGTATGACTCTTTTTGAGGCTCTTTATGGGAGACATTGTAGATCACCAGTTAGATGGTTTGAGGTTGGTGTGATAGAATTGTTAGGACCAGATCTTGTTATGTAGGCTCTTGATAAGATTAAGATGATTAGAGAAAGCTTGAAGACGGCCCAAAGTCATCAGAAATCCTATGCCGATATGAGAAGAAAAGACCTTGAACTCAAAGTTGGTGATGGGGTCTACCTAAAGGTTTCACCCATGAAAAATGTGGTCTATTTTGGTAAGAAGGCCAAGTTTATCCCAAGATATGTTGGTCCTTATGAGGTCGTAAGGAGGGTTGGCAAGGTAGCTTATGATTTGAGGCTGCTTAGTGAGATGTAATTGGTTCATCCGGTGTTCCATGTGTCTATGTTGAGGAAATGTATGGGTGATCTTAATGCCATTGTGCCTCTTGATATTATGGGTGTTGTTGAGGACAATTTCACCTATGAAGAGGTTCCAATTCATAATTTGGATAGGTAACCAAAGAGGTTGAGAAATAAGGAGGTGGCTTCTGTTAAGGTCCTTTGGAGAAATCAACAAGTTGAGAGTGCTACTTGGGAGGTTGATGCTGACATACAAAAGTGGTACCCTTATATTTTCCACTCCGCTCTACCCTAAGGTATTGATCTAAGTCCTTCGTTTGATCTCCAGTCTTAAGTTCATCTCTATGTCATTGTATATGTTCATGTTTAAATTGACAAGTTCATGATGATTTTACACTTATGATAAAGTTTTTGAAATGATGCTTAAATGCATTGTTGCATCTCTATGTGGGCTGCAATTGTCATATTTGTGCATCTCATATGTCTCTTTGACATTCAGGGATGAATGTTCCCAAGGGTAAGATATCAAAACGACCCAAAAAAATGCCCGAAAATGTGCCTTAGAAGTGCCCGGAATTATAATTTTCATATATGTCAAAATTTATTCACGATATCAAACAACTGACTTCATAATCTTGTTTAGGGGGTCAAAATTAGAGGAAAAAGTGTCTAACCCTAATTTTAGATCAAACGATTAGTAATTTCAATTTTCAAGTGGCGATTTTCAGAGAGCTTTTAGCGCCCCTGGCGCAACGCGCCAAGGGCGCGCAAATGAAGGAATTTATTTTTTCATCCTTTTTGCAATGCGAACATGTATAGTTTTCTGTCCACTTATTTTCCTCATTGTCCAAGACTTTGAAGTCTTGGGCCTAAGTGTTCCTAAACATAAAAATACCCATACTTATCCATTTTTCAACCTCATATCATTCAAACCATTCCCCAGTACTCATTAAAACACTTAGCCAACATTTTCTCTCCTAAACTCAAGTCTCAAAATCCTCTCCGGATCTAAGAATTTCCTCTAAAGCTTCATTAAATTTATCTCCAAAGATAAGGTATGTGGATTTCTTTCATGAGTTCCTTTTATCCATGATGCCCAAGCTTCCTTTTCTTAAAACTTTTATGATTTAAAGTTGATTTAATTATAGGTCTTATTTATTATGAAAATCGTAGCACATGCACTATGTTGGGATTTATGAAATTTTGACTGTTTTGCTATGTTTGGGGCCACGAATCTAGAGTCCATGGTGAGCATTAATGAAAGGTCTTGGTAAATATTGTTTGAGGGTGTTACTATGTATCTAATGATAGCTTTGCACTGATTTTTCTAGCAAGATTTCACTCTTGAATTACATAGTTTTACAATAGCATTACACTCCCTCTAAATGTTTGATAAAATACTGAGTGATGGATTCATGAGGAATTAAGGTCCTATGCATATCTTATGAGTTGAATGACTACATATATTGAAATGATGATGGAATGATGATGAAAATGAATATATGTCATTCTAATTGCTTCCGGGACCAAGTATGTGTAATGATGTTCTATGAGGCTTGTTTGGCATTCCTACAAGTTCCCTATTCATTGGTCGCATCTACGACCTAGGCTTGGGTCATGATAAGAACACAGTAGGACCCAAACATGACTCCTAGCATATATATGCACATCCTTCGTCACGGAGGCAAAGTAAACAACAACAACAAGAGTCATAAATATGATGAAGGGACGATGGGAAGTCTTTGATAACCATAAAATATGCAAGAGTTAGGATCATAGCATAATTACATCAATTGTTCAAACAACACCTCTAGCATAGATTGGGCGGGGGCCAAGACACTTTTCGGGCTTACCCTCATAGTATCAAAGTTCAACATAAAGAGATAACAAAAGTAAGAGTGCAAAGCCAGTGTCCCGGAACTTGAGGACTCACCAAAAGCTTATCTTTAAGATGTCAAAACTAGCCACATGGAGGATGATCATGAGGAGCTCCGATTCCTAGATGATAATAACATGTAGGCACAAAGTATATATTAGTACGTTTAAATGTACTAAGTAAGTAGAATGCAAAGCAACAAATGATAGGCAACATAATCAAAATGCATAAGCATAAGCAATGGATAAGTACAATAACAATATAACATTCATGACCAATGCTTGAACTAAAACATGCTTGTATAAAACATATTACATATGTAGCAAGGGACCATCAACATAGAATAAGAAAATTATTACTTGGAATCCAAGGCATGTTATCCTCTTGGAAGGTGATTGAGGTATCTATCCCTCAACATGGTAATACGAGCATGTCACCCCTAACAAAGTGGTAAAGGTACATACCCCTCAACATGGTAGTAGGGGCATGTCACCCCTGACAAGATGGTCAAGGTACATACCCCTTAACTTGGTATTACAGGCATGTCACCTCCCGATAAGGTGGTGAAGGTACATACCTGTCAACGTGGTAGTACAAGCATGTCAACACCCGACAAGGTGGCCGAGGCATGTCACCCCCTCACAAGGTGGTTTTGAAGGTCAACCCCCAACAAGGTGTGGTCCACTTGCAACACTATAGATACTTATCACGAATTCAATATATACATACATCCACCTTCATCATCATAAAGCCACCTGACTCACAAGCCATGCAATAGATTATCAATAACTTAAAAATTCTTAACAAGATATTTTATCGAACATTTGGCGAGTATGTAATCCTAGTTCAAAATCATGCAATTAAAGTGTGAAATTATGTGAAAAAACTCAAGGTAAATCAACCCACCAACACATAGTAAAACCCACATGCAATATAACTTGAAACCCCTGATCAATTGTCATAATAGATCATAGATTCATAGCTCCAAACATGCATAGTAACATCAACCATCTCATAGTATAAGATTGAAATAGGTAGATTTGTTTTTCCAATCAATATTTCATAAAACACCAACATAATTTATAATCATAATTCATATTAAGTAATTCCCACAAATGATACATCTTGAAAATATGTAAGTTTCATAAATGGAAGGTTGGACACCATGGGTGAAAGGTTGAAACCCACATACCTCAAATTTGGGGATTTCCTCTGACTAAGTTTTGAGTAAGAAATTGAAGCTTGAATGAAGTTCTTGAGATAAAAAATTAAGCTAGAAATAGTTGAATTTGGATGAAATATTTGGTTAATTATTAGATAAGGTCTAGAGAGTATTTTGAGTGATATAGAGTTAAAAAATTGCTAAGTGTAAGTGTTTACGCATAGAAGGGCATGCGCTATGTCTCCAAAGGCCTTGGGCTGAAGTGAAAAATGGAGGTAGTTACAACACTGCTCCGCGACTGGTCCACGTTGCAGAGCCATCGTGCAGTTCACAAACATACTGATCCATACCTAGTTCATAGTGTGGTCTGGTGGCGGATGCACATAGGATAAGAAAATATTTGGAAACTAATTTTTGCTACAGTTGCTCTAAAATTGGGGTTATATCCATTTCATACTCAATTTTACCCCTGATCAAAAATATGAAGTCATATTTTTGATATCACGCACGAGTTTTGAGCTATATAGAAACTGTTATTATAGGCATTTTCGAGGTACATTTTTGGAGCATCTTTTTGGGGCGTTTCAATTACAATGTTGGCTCATGCTATGACTAACCAAATTAATCAAGGGAATAAAGTCCCTCATACTCCTATTCTAGCTTTTAGGGTGAGGGATTTCACAATAATGAAACTACTAGAGTTCCATGGATCTAAGACAAATGAGGATCCCCAAGAGTTTATAAATGAGATGAACAAGGTAATAACCATCAGGTGATCAATTTTTAGGAAAATACAGAGTTAGAGGCCTACCAACTCAAAGGGGTGGCTCAAATTTTGTTTACACAATGGACGTTGGAGAAGGGGAGTGATAATGTTATCCCTTAGAAAGAGTTTAAAGCCTTATTCCTCAACCGTCTTGTTCCTATAATGCTAAAGGAGGCTAAGATGATAGACTTTATGAGCCTTAAGCAAGGTTCCATAAGTGTGAGGGAGTATGCCCTCAAGTTCAATAAGTTATCTAAGTATGCTCCACAATTCGTTGTCAAACCTAGATCAAGGATGAACAAATTTAATTTGGGGGTGTCCAACCTGGACAATGAGGAGTTTTGTATCTCCATGTTATTGGCTGATATAGATTTGTCCTGTCTCATGACATATGTAGATCAACTAGAGGAGGAAAATTTTAGAAAACGAAGAAGTGGTAAGTCCAAGAGGGCTCATTTTGAATCTGGTTTCCAAGGTTCCAACGGTGGTTGATTTTCTCAAGGCCACAAGTCCTAATGCTAAGGGTCTTCCAATTTTCCTAATGAGAGTTTGTTAATGATAATTCAAGATTCCAAGGTTGTCATGGTGGGATGATACACCCTATGTATCAAAAGTGTGGAAGAAACTAAAGTGGTCTGTGCTTAAAATATTTAGTGCTTCTTTTGGTTGTGGTGAAGTGGTTTACATGGTTATTGATTGTTCTCATGGTCAAAACAAAGGTAGAGATAGTCGTCCTAAAGGCCAAGGTGCTAATCCTGGTCTAGGGTCAAAGGGAGTCCTACAAAGGGGTGCTTTAATGAAAACCAAATTCTATGCTCTTCAAAGAAGGCGAGGGGTGGATAAGGTGCCCAATGTTTCTACTAGTATGTTAAATGTTTTTTATTTTAATGTGTGTGCATTGATAGATTCAGGTGCCACTCTTTCTTTTCTTACTTCTTTTGTTGCAAAAAGCCTTCATATGAATCCTAAATTGTTATGTGAACCTTATGAAGTGTCAACCTTCATAGGTGAGTCCATTGTTGCTAAGTGAGTTTATGGAAATTGTCCCATGTTCATTTTGCATAAAGTTTTACCATGTGATTTTGTTGAACTAGATATGGTGGATTTTGATGTCATTCTTGTATGGATTGGTTGTATGCATAATATGCTTCTATTGATTTTAGAACCCATAGGGTTAAATTTCAACTCCCTAATGACCCATCCTTGAGTTGAAAGGTCATGATATGGTGGTCAAGGGTAGATTCATTTCTTTCCTTAAAGCCCAAAGTTTTTTTCTTGTAAGAGTTGTCTCTATCATCTTGTGAGGGTTAGGGATATTCATTCCAAAGCCCTTCCTTTTGAGTTGGTTTTGGTTGTTAATGAGTTTCTTGATGTCCTTACTGATGAGCTTCATGGTTTTCCTCCCGAAAGGGAAATAGAGTTTAGTATAGACCTACTTCATGATACTCAACCCATTTTTATTCCCCCTTAACGTATGGCCTTGGCAGTCATGAAGGAGTTAAAGGAGCAATTGAGGGATTTCTTTGAAAAGGGTTTCATAATCCTTGTAAGTTACATTGGGGTGCACCAGTGTTGTTTGTGAAGAAAAAAGATGGTTCTCTTAGAATATGCGTTATTACTGGCAACTTAATAGGGTAACTATAAAGAATAAGTACCCTCTACTAAGAATTGATGACCTTTTTGATCAACTTCAAAAATTAGTTTGAGGTGTGTTTTGATTCAAAATGGTAAGGTGATAGAAAATGCCTCTAGGTAACTTATGGTTATGAGAAGAATTATCCCACTCATGATCTTGAATTGGCAGCAATGGTATTTGATTCAAAAATTTGGCATCACTACTCGTATAGGGTTCATGTTAATGTGTTTATCGACCACAAGAGTCTCTAATATGTGTTCACCCAAAAAGATCTTAACTTGAGACAAAGAGGGTGGTTAGAGCTCCTTAAAGATTATGATATGAGTGTGCATTATAACCCGAAAAAGCTAATATTGTGGCTAATGCTCTAACTTTAATGTCCACGGGTTGTCTAGCTCATGTTGATGATGGTGGCAAGAAGGTGGTCAGAGAAGTTCATCGGTTTACTAGATTTGGGGTTAGGTTAGAAGAGTTTGAAAATGTTGGTGTAGTTATTATTGATGGTTCTAAATCTTCCTTAATTGAAGAGGAAAAGTCAAAACAAGATCTTGACCTCACATTGCTTGAGTTGAAGGCCTTGGGGAATGATAGTAAAGTGGAGGTTTTCTCCCAAGGGAGACATGGTGCCCTTAAGTACCAATGTAGGTTGTGCATTCCTAATGTTAATGACTTAAGGGAGTTGATCTTGAAGGAGGAAAAATACATCCTATTCTATTCACCTCGGTTCTACAAAGATGTATAGAAACTTAAGGGAGGTGTACTAGTGAGGTGGTATAAAGAGAGATATTTCTAAGTTCATATCCTGATGTCATAATTACCAACAAGTTAAGGCCGAACACCAAAGGCTGGGTGGCCTAGACCAAGATATAGAGATTCCTACTTAAAAATGGGAAGAGATCAATATGGATTTTGTTGTTAGGATGCCAAATACTAGAAAACACTTTGACTCTATTTGGATAATTGTGGAAAGAATCTCAAAGTTGACTTACTTTCTACAAGTCAAAACTACTTATGGTACTAAAGATTATGCTAAGTTATATATTCATGAGTTGGTTAGAATGCGTGAGGTTCCCTTGTCGATTATTTTTTATCATGGTGCTCAGTTCACTTCTTACTTTTGGAGGTCCTTCAAGAGGTCTTGGTACCAATGTTAAGCTTAGCACAGCTTTTCATCCTCAAACGGATGGTCAAGTCGAGAGGACTATCCAAACTCTTGAGGATAGGCTTAGAGCTTGTGTTTTGAAGTTTAATGATAGTTGGGATGAACATCTTCAACTCACTAGGTTTCCTTAAAACAATTGCTACCACTCAAGCATTGGTATGGCTCCCTTTGAAGCTTTAGATGGTAGGCGTTGTAGATCCCAGGTTGGGTGGTTTGAAGTGGCGGAGATGGCTTTGGTAGGTTTGGATTTAGTCATGGAAGCCTCGGAGAAGGTGAGGTTGATAAGGGATAGATTGAAAACAGCCTAAAGTAGACAAAAGTCCTACTCCAATTTGAGGATAAGAGATCTTAAGTTTAAGGTTGGTTATTGGGTTTACTTGAAAGTATCTCCCATGAAGGATGTGGTCTGATTTGGCAGGAAATTGAAATTAAGCTCAAGGTTTGTAGGTCCGTATAGAGTTTTGAGGAGAGTGGGTAGAGTTGCATATTAGTTAGAATTGCCTATAGCGATTATTATGGTTCATCTGGTCTTCTATGTATCCATGTTGAGATAGTGTATGGGTGACCCAAGTTCTATAGTGTCCTTAGAGGTTATGGGTGTTGTAGAAGATAAATTGATCTATGAGGAGGTCTTTACGGAGATATTGGATAGACAGGTCAAGAGGTTGAGAAACAAAGATGTAGCTTCCGTCAAGGTCTATTGGAGGAATCAACAAATTGAAAGTGCCATATGAGAAGCCGAGGCAGACATGAGAAAGGTGATACGCATATCTATTCCACTCTACTCAAGAAAAAGATACTGACTTAAGTCTCCTACATTATTTCAAGCCTTAAGTTTCAGCCCTCATGTTATTTTGAATGCATTCATGTT
>JAOTQJ010077972.1:0-12755 GCA_025642045.1 Solanum sejunctum | reverse complement strand
TTATTATTATTATTATTATTATTATTATTATTATTATTATTATTATTATTATTATTATTATTATTATTATTATTGTCCAGATAAAATTATACTCGAACAGGTTTAATTGGCCCATTGAAGAGTGTATATAAATCATACATTATTACAAAATAGAGTAGGTAGTTTAATTTTAGACAACTTCATTCCCATCACCAAAACCACCATTCAATGCAACATGCATCAAACTATAATTTCACCAACCCGACAAATCACACAAAATTTTCCCCACAATTCATCAATCTATGGACATCATCACGGAGGTTAAATTAAACTAAATATTTGCACTTTAAAAACTTTATATAAACACTCCACCGAAGATCCCATCCAATCACCACCCCAAAGTCACCCAAAATCATCCACGAAATCAACCCCCTTCCACCACTATCTACGACTCCAAATCAGTCCACAAAACCACCACCAAAACCTATCTGAAATAGCTCCAAAAACTACTCCCAAATAAGCCAACAATAACAGCCCTAATACCACTTATTTTCAGCCTTAAAATCTACACAAATCATCCCAAAATCATCACAAAACTAGCAGCAAATCCACCGGAGAAGCACTCCAGCAAACAACCTCCAAGCGAGCTCACATTGAAGAAGATGGCAGAAAAATCGCGAGTTCTAACCAGACCAAACCCATCATGAACCAGTACCCAAAATCCACACCCTGCTTCATGAAGGTAAATTATTAAATCTCATTTTCATATTTCTTTTTGTCTTTGTTTGGTTGTTTTAATTTTGTTTTAAATTTTGACTCTTGTTCTTAATAAGTATTATCATTGTTAGTTTGCAGTTGTCACTGTAGTGTCTTTTTCTATTTTAATTTTTCTGAATTTACTATATGTTTGGTAGGTTGATTTATTTTTATTAAGATATCATGATATATTTTTTATTGAAATTTATTTTTTTTCTGTATGTATTTCACTATAGGTTTGTTCTTATTTTTATTCATGTTTTTGGGTTACTTTTAATTTTGTTGGGTCAATGATTTTCATTTCCAAAAGAATTTTAGTGAGCCTATATTGTGATGGTGTTACTCTTTGGTTATTACTGGCAAATTATCACATATTTTTTTTATATTATATTTTGTGAAGTTTCATATTTCTTATTTGTTTATATTTTATACATCGTTTATTAAACCTGGCCTAGAAAAAATCTATTCGTCGAATTTTGAGGTCTACCCATTTAAAAAGATGAAAAAATCTTAGTTTAGTTTGATATTTGTTATATTTAAAATTCAAGAAAATTTTAGTTTAAGTTTTGTATATTATTTGTCAAAAGAACAGTTTTAGTTTATTGTATTATTTTTATCAAAATTAGTTTGTGACACTATATTATTTTATTATTATTCCCATCACTATATTATTTTATTATTATTCTCATCATGATTTATTTTATTATTGTTCCCATCCTGACTTATTTTATTATTGTTCACATCATGAATTTAGTTTATTATTTATTTATTTATTATTATTTATATTATTGACGTTTGTCAAATATTAAGACATTCCTCATGTCATTATTTATTTTATTGTTTGTGTATTTTTGTGATTATTATACTTATATTGTATTATGTATCTCCTCCTCAATTGAAAAAATGAGTTTAGTTGGGATCCACAATTGTGGATTCTGAAGGGTGCTAATACCTTCTTTTCGGAATAACTTGAACCCTTACTTGGAACTTTTTGGTTCGCGAATTATTTTATAAATAATTAATTAATTAATTTCTTAATTATTCTTAAAATTAGGTAGCGACTCCCAAAAATCCAAAGTTGAACTATTTTTCCCAAAACACCATTTCTTTTAAGTTATTTTAATTATTTCTATGAGTTGTCACAGCGTTGCGCGTTCGGAATGTCAATAGAAATAACGACTCTGCTGGAGATATTTCAAGGTTCTAACCACTATGAGTTCATTTTTTCAAATTGAGGAGGATTTTATTTTATTTTATTTATTTATTTATTTTTAGATTATATCATATGTGTATATATTGTTAATTATATGTCTATATTGTTCATATTCATTCATTATTTGTTTACTTATATGTGTATTATCACCACATTCATGTATGTTTCTATTGATATTGACTTTCATATATTTAAAAGAACGATTTTGTGAATCCACAGTCAGTATTTTTATACATTTGACCTTTTTAAGTGATAATTTATCGGTTCATAATACGTCCAACAGTTATCATAAGTTCCAATCCAAATTGTTCGCTTGGGCCCTAGTTTGTCAAAAGCTTATTTTATCTTGTATATTATGTTGATTATTTGTCTATTGTATTTATTTATTTATTCATGCATTATATGTGTAGTTATCTGTATATTGTCATTTGTATTCATGACATTAATTCCGCCAAATGACAAATAGTTTGCATTAGAAATAAGAGCGGTTAAGGGTGGTTATGTGGTTATCCACGACTGTCCCTTCAGAAAAACCTCTTTACATTTTTTGGAAGTGGCAAGTGGGTAGTTGGTTCGCGGTTGTCTAAGGTCATTTACTATTTCACCTTGTAGTTTGTCTAACTCGGGTACTAGGTTTTTGAAGTCCATTTTTAGTAAACCTAAGTTAGAGTGAAACCAAATCCCTTATTTAGCTGCATTTGCATATAAATATTGCATAATTTATTTTATTCATATTTATTTGATATTGTGCAAATACATATATTTTGTTTGAAATGTGATTTCGCTAGTTAGAATTAGTTTGAACTATGTTTGACCTAATTTTCATTTTAACGGGATAAGTAGGTGCCAAAATGGCTCTATCATATTCTCTATAAGCTTTTCGTTTTATTACTTTAGAAATAGGGACAATTTTTTTTAAGTTAAAAAAAATATTTTTGAACATCAAAGTTTGTTGAGTTTGAAATGATGATAGAATTTTTTGAGGACTCATTTTTGCGAAGTCTTCAAAATTCTACCATGATTGCACTCAAATACTAGATTTGCAAGACATCACTCTGAGTTTGTGTATATTTTAGTTTTAGTATATTATTTTATATTCAATAGGTGTCTTTCAAGTTGTTTATCCTATATTTTTTAAACAAAAAAAATCATTTTTGTATCAATTTAAATAGTTGCCTTTTAGTATGATTCAATTTTTGTTATTATTTTTATTATTTTCTTTCAAAAAATATATTTATTTTATTTATGTTTTTTAAAATATACACTTTATATCATGTTCTCACGAACTGCGCACACCTGATTCTCATCTATTTGAGATACATAGGCAACCCTCATTGGGTTTGGTATTTATCTATTTTTGAAATGTGAAAAAATAATTTTGTGTATGTATTTATAAAAGTCATTTCTTCAAGTTAATTGGTATCAATATAGTTAGGAACATGTGAAATATTTATGAGAAAGAAAATGAATTTTGTGGTAAATCATAAATTCTTTTGGTACCTCTCATTGTATTTTGGTGATACTTGAAAAATTCTCTTGCACATATTTAAGATAAGAATAAAACCAACTTTATATTTTCAAGTGTATTGTGTGGTGAGCATTAGATTAAAATTCAATTGCATTGTATTGTTGATCTAGAACATGGCCTGAATATTTGTTAAAGCGAAATCTTGAGAAATGTTTACTTTGAGAAAGGATCGTAGACCTTCTTTCACTCGTTTGTACCTTTCAAAGCCTACCAAAATGACATTACTCCCTGGTTTCTCCCACTTCGAGCATGAAGCTTTTTCTTTGGATAACCATATTTTAGATGTTACCCTTCTAAGTGCTTACATGTACTATTCCGCTCTTGGCCCATCCTTCTTGAGCGTAAAAAAAAGTGCAATTTATGAGAAAAGATTCACATTTGAAATTGTCAAAGGCAAAGATGCTAAGTCTCAAAGTTCAAAAAAAAATTTAAAAAAAAAAGTTAAAAAAAATATATTTCTCTACAAGGTCTTTGAAATACAACAAGAAAATATTCAAAAAAAAATCAAAAACAGAAGAAAGGAATACAAAAAGAAGCGTCAAACCCGTATCAATTGTTAAAAGCACAAATTTAGTGTGATGATCCAGGAAGAATTAAGTTACTTTGTTCCAAATAAATATCTTACTTGTCCCTAAGTCTACATTACAAGCCAGTTACAAGTCCTATGTAGTTTCATTTCAAATGTTCTCACATTAGTGGAGACTTATATGAAATTCAAGCATATGATATCACAATTACATGCATTGAATATTCTTTTAAGTGTGAGCGTATTTTGCACAGTGTCCCTAAATCAAATATTCCATGCATGTGTGTGATAGGACCTTCTTTGTTGCGAGGGCACTTGACACTGAAGATTGGTATAATTTAAAATCGTTGTTTGAAGTAGGATGAACAAATCTTGTTGATACTTAAATATGTTTGAGGTACTACTTAAATCATATGAATTGCTTCAAATTCAATTTCAGTTGAAAAAAAAAAAGAAAAGATGAAATAAATTTTATGAAGTTCTAACTGTTGATATCAATTGTGGCCAAGATTTGACTATTTCTTTACATTCTTTATTTTGTGAAAAAAAAGGGCTAGCATCATTTTTTTTAAAATAATACATTTTTCCCTTTCTCTGTCATTTTTGATATCCTATATAAGTTTGGATGTCTATCTTACTTCATTTAGTCATTCTTGAAAAAGAAAAAAGAAATTTTTTGACATTCCTAACTGCTGACATCATTTTGATCAAGATTTGACTATTTTTTTTATATTTTTATTTTATTTTATTTTATTTTTTAAAAAAGAGAAAAAACTAGCAAAGCAAAGATCATTTGGGTTTGGTGATGTATCTGATGGGATTTGAAAATTGGAGTAAAATCTTAAAAAAATGACAAAATGCACAAAAAAATTTCATCCCAGCAAGGAAAAATTGGAGACCATGCCAACATATGCAACAGGGACAGAAATTTTGAGAAAAAACTAAAAAATTTTATAATAATATGAGATTCTATGATCAATAGTTCAAGATTTGTCCAAAGATCTAATTGGGACAGAATTTTTGAGCTTCGTCAAAAATTTTATCAAGTACTGTCAAAAATTTGATAATCAGTTTCAAATAATCTCCATCATGACTAGAAGTTCAAAATCAATTTAAGATCTTCAGCATCACTGAAAGAAAGCAGTGTCATCCTACAAATGAGGGGCATCATTTTCATATAACATTACCACATGTACTAATGCTCATTCATATATCATCCATTCATTTTTCGTTACCATTCATTTCATATCTTTATCGGGCCATTCACTCCGTTACAATTGGATCATTATCGAGTCGTCCACCTCGTCACAGTTGGACTATCATGATTCATTTTGCATTGCGAAGAGAGATATTCATATTTCATTCAATGAATAATCTTTGTTTGTCTTACCAGTGTTGACATCTAATTTTTATCCTTCATAGTATAAATTAATTATTGAGTTTTTAATTTTAACAATTTAAAATAATTAGCTTTCAAAAATACAAAAAATATTTTCTCAAATAAATTTTATCTTTTATTTAAGAAATTATTGTTTTTGTAATTAATTTAATTATTTCAAATTTATAATATTAAAATTTTTTTCAATTAATTTGATTTATCTTATAATTGAATTAGTCAATCGAATTTGATTTAATTACATTTAATAAGGTAAGATTGCAATCAAATTGTCCAATTTTTAAAATCAAATATCCCTCTACACTATAAACCATTTTTAGCCCCATTTTCAGATCACTCTAATTTCGGACTAAGCCCAACCTAAAAAAATCAATGCAAGAAACCCAACCCACAAGTCTAAACCCGGCCCGAATTCCGTTTTATTTCAGCCATATTATACATATATACATACATATACCACGCGCCCCAGTTCCCCTATTTCTCTTTTTCTCCCTTCCTTCTTCACGCGCATCTCACTCTAACCTTTCCCTTTCTTCTTCGCGAGCCAGCGAACCCAGACGACCTTACCCAAAAACGCCAAGATTCCTCCAACATCCATCCTACAAATTCCGTATCTACGTCTGTATCGTACAAGAGCCGTTTCAACGAGATGTTGTTTGTCTCCACCAGATGTCACCATCTCGAGCCTTCGTTGATTCCTCATCCTAAATCAACGACTCGTCCGTTGATGATTATCAACAAACTCGTTTATCCTTGGATTCTAAAGGTATTTGAATTTCATTAACTTAATAATTTTAGCCTTTATTCCCCGTTTTGCCTTATTCCCTATTCGATTTTCCTCCCAATTTTACCCTAATTCGAACCCTATTCCCTAGTCCTCACCATTCTAGAGGAGTCGTTCTTGATTCCCGAAAACCCTATTGCAATTGATACTTTTTCCACAAATTTTTCCAAAATATTGGTCAGCTTCGAGGGCCCTGAAGTTTGGAGTTCCTAGTCTCGAGTTAGTGTAGAAATTCGATTCATAGTGGCGTAAACGATCTACATTCAAGCTTGTCGTTCCAATTTCTCTCTATCAAAAAAGGTTCCGAAATTGAAGGTTCTTGGTCTTGAGTTGGCGTAGACGAATTTTGACTCGTGGCGGTGTGAGCTCGTCTTCAATCAAGCTCGTCGTTCCAGTTCCTGCTCTTCAAAAGGTAATAATCGAGATCCTACTCCTTCCCGTTTTGTTCGAGTACAGCTATTGGATTGTGTTGAAAATTGTAAAACCTCTTTAGTTATGTTTATGTGATGAGAAATGGCTTTATCGTGATGGTTTGAGGCTGGATATTACTGTTACTGTTTGTTGTGATGATTTTTGGAGTTGTAGAGTTAAGCTTTAAACTGCAGAGGCCTGGTTGACGTTAATTTCTTCTCTGCTTAACGTTTTGTCTGAAACTTTTTGGTTAATAATGCTTTGAAATGGTTCATTTTTCATGGTATCATACTCTAGCAGTCGTATATTTAATGTTGGTTTCAATTCTTGATGAAAATAGCTTCAAATACTTGGGTCTGTGATGTCTTCTTCTCATTTCTGTTTCAATTTTATTCTAACATTGTGACTTGACCTTCAAGTCATTTTAAAATGATATGTGACTCATATTTTCTTGGTTTAATCCTCTGGCTCAATATTAAGATTTAACCTATGTTTATTCTCTTCTTTAATATGCGTGTTTCAGCATGTCATGCTCTTCTTTTGTCATTGGTTTCATATCTTCAAGTCGCAGTCATGGACATAGTCTGTCGGTATGATACTCGAGTTGTTTTGCTTTCGTTTAGTTTGGTCCATCCTAAATATGAGTCTTTTGGTCACAAGTAATGATATATATGTCCTAATTGCATCAAGAACTGTGGAAAATTGCAGAAAAGCATGTTCCTATTCTTTGTTTGTATTTTTTTATGTCAAGAATTGACTGCTATTAGGTCAACACCACTGTGTTGCTTTATTTCCTTAGCTAAGTTTTGTTAAGTAGTTGAAATTCTTTTGTTCATTTTGTTTAAAGTGTCGTTAGATCTCACTATTTTGTGGTTTTTAAATGGTTCAGAATGCCCTTTCCCTAGTCATTCTGTCCCATTTTCATATCATCTTAAGTCCTGTAAGTGAGGATGCTTGATGTTAGTTCCTTTTTATTAAAATAGCCATTGTATTTGTTAGTTTATTCCCTTTCTTGCATTCATGGCATATTAGTCATCGTTTTGTATCATTCATTAGTTAAGTGTGATTTGAGTTTGCTCACTTGAACATCCTTATGTTTAACGAAAAAATGAAATGACCTTGTAGTGCATTGCAACGATCATTCCCTGCCTCGTTGAATTCTTGGCATTTCTTATTTTGTTTTCTTTTGTGTCATTGATTTTCTAATTCTTTCCCTACTTTAAACAACTTGTTTTCCTTATATGAGCATAGTACTCGTCATTTTCTTTCTTTTATTGTCCATGTGAACCTCCCTTGAGTCCCATTGGATTCATTCTTGCATTTGTTATAGGCCGTTTGGGCTCAACCACCCTAAAGGAAGCTGAAATACAAGTTATGGTAGCTGATTTACAAGTTGTATACATCTGTATACACTGGACGTTCAAAATACACAGCCATATACACTAAATGTATACAGTAGAGAAATGGGCTAAAGGCCCAGGAGAGCAGCAGTTGGTTAAAATTTAAAGGGTCAGGCAGGCCCAAACATGTAGAAATTGGGGCAGGTGGAAGATTGGGTCTGCCAAGCCTAATCTTTATTTTAATTCACTCTTTTTGTATTTGTTATATTATTTGTGATATTTGTTGTTTGACACCAACATTATTTCAATATTTGTATGTTTTTTGTTTAATCTATTGAATTTCCCCAAACGATGAACCGTTTATGTTTTTTCTTTAAATTGCTTATCTTATTTACCTTTTTATTTTTCGAGAATTTCATTTTAGTTTGAGATGGTCAATTATTAATTTGATCTCAAAGTTAGTTGAATTTTTTAAAAAATATGCAAGTCTTTTATTTACTTTAATAGATTTATTTAAATTATTTTAGATTCAAATTTAGTTAATTTTTTTCAAATTTAGTCAATTTTTTTAAATTTAGTTAATTTTTTTCAAAGTTAATCAATTTTCAAACTTAGTTACTTTTTTCAAAGTTAGTCAATTTTTTAAACCTAGTCAAATTTTTAAAAGTTAGTCAAATTTTTTAATCGTTGGTCAATCGCAAGTTAGCGGTTATTTTTGAGTGATTAATTTTTTCTCAAGAATGAAAATTGAATCCTTACCCGTCTATTGAAAAATTTTAAGACTTTTTGTGTACTTTCCTTTATTTTTTATCTTGATTTATGTGATGCTAATAATTTCTTTTATATATATATTTTTAGATTCTTAAGTTGTTAATTGTTAAACTTATAGTCTCTATATTTTGTGTCATTTTCTCTATCATAATTTATATGTTATCGATAAATTTTAAGACTTAAGTCATTTATAGACACTTAAATGTGTTCGCCTTTTTCACTTGTTGGGTTCAGTGATGTTCTATGCGCGTAGATGTACCTTCCCGGCTTATGGGAGTCGGGGGACGTACATGAACAGATATTAGAGTCTTGCACCTGCGCAAAATGCTATGTCTTAGTTGGGGGATAGTAGTGATATGGACCTACCCAGTTTTCGTCAGTTGGTATCCTTGTTCATCCCTTGAGTTGGTTCAGTTATTATTGTTTGCCACTTGGGTTGGTCTAGTTATCATTATTCGTCACTTAGGTTGGTTCAATTTGTCATCTGAGGGTTTAAGAATCTTCCAAATATGTTTATCCTTGATCTGAGTTTCGGGTTTTTAAACTTGCTGCAGTTCTCCATTTTTGAGCTTTTCATATGTATGTTATTCCACTCGATCGGCCGATGATACCCACTGAATATCACCTTCTGACATTCATCCCTACTTTCTGCATTTCTCATGGTGTAGGTCCAAGTTATAGCTGTGGGTATTGACTCCTAGGGGGTTTCGGGAGTGCTCAGGAGACTATTGGTGAGCACCGGCAGTTTCACATACTTCGTCGTCTCCTTCCTTTGATGATCGTCTATTGCTTCCAGACATTGGCCCTATACTCTATAATTATGATTGTATTTATAGGAGTACTCTTGATTATGTATATAATGGTCATTCATTATATATGTATATATGCGTGGGTGCGTGCTCATGTCTATAGTAGCTCCGTATAGTTGATTTTCAGGTTATGGGTAGGCTTTAGTTATTTATATTGCCATAATGTTTACATTTGTGACTAGAGAGCTAGGACAAGTACCCTAGGGTAAGGTATTTGGCTTGCCTGCAGCTGGGATCTAGCAGACACTATCATGATCGGGATCCGATCGTGATAATATGTTATTATAATTAATTAAAAAAGTCTTTTTCAAAAAGATTTATCAATTAATCTAGACAGAAAACTTACAAACATAACTTATGATTTGAAACTATGTATAGTATTTCTCACTAGAGGCATAAATGACGCAAATAATTTTAAGTTTGTATCATCGGACCATAATAAAATATTTAAAATAAATATTTATGATGCTAACAAAGCAAAAATTAAAAGTATTTTAATAAATTTTATTTTCTTCTTAAGATAGCCAAAATAACTTTTTTTTTAATATTTTATCATTTTGTGATATATAAAAAAATAAATGGAACTGTGATTGTGTGTGTTGGATAAAAATAGTATTTTAGTATAGTTGATCAAACAAATTAATTGCTTGACTTAATATTTTAATAGCCCATTAAATTTGTTAGTAAAATTCATTTCGACATTCAAACTATAACTTGTTCCGAGTGAGTACCTAAATACATGATATAATATTCATATGAGATATTTTTGGTCCAAATTTTGATTAAAAAAATTACTTTGTATGTATGTTCACAAATGTCTATTAGATAGTTATATTAACCACATAAAATATATCGTTTCATTTGAAATACATATAATTAAAGGAGGTGTGACATATTTTGTATCCAACATATGTCTGTTCAATTTAATGTTTGTGTCTGACATAATGTTACAATGAATATTAGTAGATAATCTTTTAATGTTGGTTGTGACAACTTAAATAAGTTATAATTTTTTTTATTTTATAAAAAATATAAAAATTGCTTTCAAAGTGTAATGCTCATTGTTTATGTGAAAATATTCAAAATTAATTTATTATTTAAAAATATGATTAATCACGTATAAATACAATAAGACCATAATGTTGGGCTCGTTAACAGGCCTTTTCGTATCTAGTGTGTTTGTGTGTATCTGTGTGTGTGTGTGTGAGTGCGCGCGCGCGTATATATATATATATATTTCAATACGCCTCAACATTCCGATCTCACTCTTCCTCAAATATTAATGGAGATTTATTGATATTTTCGTCTTCCTTTTCTTCTTATGTTGTGGGTTCTTTAGATTGAATTTCTTGACAATTTTTTTCAAAAGTTCAGATTCTTGCCTAAAAAAATGGCATATCGCTGGATTTTTTGACCCAATTTGATTTTTATAGTGTTGATAAAATTTTATTCTATATCCTTAATGAAAATCTATGTACATCAACTCTTTTGATAAATTCAGTGGGTTTACGTTTTAATTTGAGTAATAATGTAGTTCTAGATATGACCAAAAATGATGATATATTGACATTGGCTAACTTTTTTTTCTTTAGATGTATAAATTTTTTTTTACCATGTTTTCTTTCTTCATACATTTTCAGCTAGTTGATTCAAATTTTGAAAAAATAATTATTTACAAAAACAAAAGGGCATAGGGGCTAAAATGGAGAAATCTTGAAAACTAAATGATGAAGAAGAAAATTGATGGGGGGTGGGGTGGGATGCTTTTCTTTTCCTTTTTATTTTTTAAAAAAGTGTGATGAGAGAAAAAAAAAATCTTTTAGTATAATTATAGTGTCAAGTGTCAATAAAGAAGAAAAGATTTGTTTAAACAAAAAAAATACTATTTTTAAATTCTACACGTGCTCAAGGAAGTGCGCTACACATTGTTTGCCAAATCAGTATTTTGTGCTTAATAGGTACACGTTTTGAATAGTTTAAGTGTTAGATAGGAACTTGTCTTAGTTGATATCTAAGTGAAAATGCGGACAAATTTAGTGACGACTTAAATCAAATTTTGGATTGACAATTATTATGACATATAATACTTTTACATTATCTCAGGTAATATACGTAAAGTTTTTAGTTTATTTATATTATGACCTATAGAGTAGTTGATTAGGTTATTTACTGCTATTTTAATGACTGTTAAGATGCCCGATGAATGAAGGAGAATACAAATGATTCCATTGTACAAGGGTGATATTCAATACTACAATAATTATAGGTATCAAGGAGTCAGTTAGAAGAATGTGGAGGAAGATATTACCTTTTGAAGCTGATAATCAAGGATTCGCATGTGAGAAGATGCAAAAAGATGCACACCCGAAGACAACGAGGTGGAAACTTTCAACAAGGCACCACTGGAATATCTTCAGATAGAAGTCTAAGGGAGAGGAAAGGGCAGTCTTGGAAAGAGTTTCCTTTAGTGAACCCTTCCTTTCCTTGTACGCTTTTCCACTTGAGTTGGTTCCACTTCGGCCAACTCTCTTTTCTTGTAATAAAGGACCAATATGGACCATGTCATGGGAAATTTTTTGAATGAATAAAATGGGCCCTTGGCCCAAGTTGAACTTAGAAAAAAAAAAGCCACACTATGAAGATCTAGGAGAGAGTGGTAGAGATGAGGATGAGAAGAGGAATGTCTATTTCAGAGAATCAGTTCGGATTCATGTTGAGGCGATCGACTACTGAAGCAATCCATCTTATTCAAAGACTGGTAAACAAATATAGGAAAAGAAAGAAAGACCTTCATATGGTATTCATTGATCTTTAGATGATCCATGACAAAGTGCCGAGAGATGTCTTATGTAGGCGTCTAGAGGCAAAAAATGCTCCAATAATGAATATTAGAGTGATAAAAGATATGTATGATGGAACCAAAACTCGGGTAAGAACCGCAAAAGGAGACTCAAAGCATTTTCCTGTTAAGCTGCGATTTCATCAAGAATCTGCACTGAGTCCTTTTCTTTTTGCCTTAGTGATGGATGAGCTGACAAAGTCTATTTAGGAAGAAATTTCATGGTGTATGCTATTTGCAGATGGCATAGTACTAATTAATGAGACTCGCGATAAAGTTAATGATAGGTTGAAGATTTGGAGACATACTGTCACGCCCCAATCTAAGGTCGTGACCAGTGTCCGATAGGGACACCTAGACACATGCTAACCTTAAATTCCCAATGAAACCGACCTGAAAACCT
>JAOTQJ010077951.1:0-46708 GCA_025642045.1 Solanum sejunctum | reverse complement strand
TAGCTTCTTAACTTGACAATCTAGAATAGCAATAGGTACCTCTTCATATGTGAGATCTTCTATAACCTGCACATCTTCAATAGGAGTGATAAGGGATAGGTCACCAATGTATTTTCAAAGCATTGATACATGAAAACCTGGATGAACCATTAAAAGCTCTTACGGTAGCTCCAGTTCATATACAACCTGCCTGAACCTCTTAATAATTTTATATAGCCCTATGTAACGTGGGCTTAGTGTTACTTTCTTACCAAATCTCATAATACCTTTCATTGGAGATTCCTTTAAGAATATCCAATCCCTTACTAAAAACTTTAGTCCTCTCCTTCTAGCATTCGCATATGATTTATGATGTCTTTGGGCTGTTTCTTGCTATTGTTGTATTACCTTAACTTTTTTCATGGCTTGTTGTACTAGATTTAACCAAAGTAAGGTGGTTTCACCCACTCTAAACCATCCAATTGGCAAATAACATTTCCTTCCATACAAAGCTTCGTAAGGCTCCATCTTGATACTTGAGTGGTAGCTATTATTATAGGCAAATTCACTAAGTGGCAAATGGTCCACACAACTACCTTTAAAGTCCAATACACAAGCTCGTAACATATCTTTTAGTGTGTGAATGGTCTGCTTAGCTTGTCCATCTATCTGAGGTTGGAATGTTGTACTCAAATTCACTTATGTCCCTAAACTCCTTTGGAAGGACTTGCAAAACATTGTAGGGAATTAAGCTCCTTGATCAGATATAATGGAAATTAGGACTCCATGTAGCCTGACTATCTCTTTGAGGTATAGCTAGGCATACTTTTCAACAGTCTAATCACTCTTAACTAGCAAGAAGTGTACTGACTTTGTGAGTTTATCAACTTTTACCTTTATGGAGTCAAACTTTTGAATTGAGTAAGACAACTCGGTAACGAAATCTATATTGATCATATCCCACTTTTATGTTGACAGCTCTATACATTGCATATAATGTCATGGCTTTTAGTATTCTACTTTCACTTGTTGGCAATTTTAACATTGAGCCACAAATTTGCAAGGTCCTTTTTCATGCCTCCCCACCAAAACATTCCCTTTAGGTAATGGTACATCTTAGTTGATCCTTGATGGATGGAATATCTGGAATGATGGGCTTCTTCCATTATCCTCTTTCTTAGTCCATTAATATTAGGCACATATAATTTATTTTGGCAATAAAGTACTCCATTTTGTGTGAGGTCAAATCCCTTTATCATACCCTAACTCACCTTATCTTTAAGTTATCATAAAATAGGATCCTCGAACTATTTTTCTTTCACCTCCATTACCAACGAAGACTCTGCAGCATTATGCACAACAACCCCTTCCTTTGAAGTTTGAATAAGACAAACTCCCAAACTAGCTAGTTGACGTAGATCCGTAGCCACTCATTGACTTACCATGGCCTAATCACCAGTATTCATGATTGCCTTATGACTCAGAGCATTGGCTACCACATTCGCCTTCCCCGGATGGTATAGTATATTAATGTCATAATCCTTTATTAGCTTTAGCCATCTCCGCTATATTAAATTTAGGTATTTCTGCTTAAAAATGTACTGCAAACTCTTATGATCAGTATATATGTCAACGTGAACCCCATACAATAGTGGCGCCATATTTTTAGAGCAAACACAACCGCTGCTAGCTCAAGATCATGAGTTGAGGAGTTTTTCTCATGTGGTAATAGATGTTTAGATGCATAAGCAATTACCCTACCATGTTATGTCAGTACACACCCTAAGCCAACTCCTGAAGCATCGCAATAGACCACATACACCTTGGTACCTTCTGAATGTACTACCATAGGTGCAGAAGTTAGCTTATTTTTTAGCTCATGGAATCTCCTTTCACATGCATTATTCCATTGGAACTTGGTTGCCTTATGTGTCAACTTTATTAGAGGTATAGAAATAGAAGAAGAATCCTTAACAAACCTTCTATAATAATCTGCTAACCCTAGGAAGCTTCGAACTTCTGTGAGTGTTGTTGGCCTTGGTGGATCCTTCACGACCTCTATCTTTTATGAATCAACCCTTATTCCCTTATCGAACACAATATGACGCAAGAATGCAATTGATTTTAGCCAAAATTCATATTTAGAAAACTTAGCATACAATTGTCAATTAGAAGAACTTGTAACACCTGTCATAAGTGATTTGCATGGTCCTTTTCTGATCTTAAATATACCAAAATGTCATCTATAAATACTATCACGAACACATCTAAGAATGGCTTAAGTACCCTATTCATCAGATCTAGAAAAATAGTTGGTACATTGGTTAGTCCAAATGACATAATAAGAAATTCAAAGTGACCAAAACATGTTCTGAAAGTTGTTTTGGGTATATCTTTCTCCTTCACCCTCATTTGGCGACAACCTGATCTCAAATCAATTTTTGAAAAGCATTTGGCATGCGAATGATTAATCATGGGTGCTTTGGTTTTATTGCTATTGTCCATGATATTTGAGGGAAGGATGTTACTATCGATAGTGGTCCAATTGTGTGAGAATTTGTAAATGTGTTTCCAGAAGAGTTACTTGGGTGACCTTCGATGAGACAAATTGATTTCCGCATTAGTTTAGTACCAGGCACTCAACCTATCTCTATTCCTCTGTATCGTATGGCTCTAGCAGAGTTGAGAGAATTGAAGGTCCAACTCCAAGAGCTACTTGATAAGGGGTTCATCGGGCCTAACATATCACCTTAGGGTTCCCTAGTGTTATTTGTGAAAAAGAAAAATGGCACTATGAGAATGCGCATAGACTACAAGCAGTTGAATAAGGCAACAATCAAGAATAAATATCCATTGCCCTATCTTTAATGATATATTTGATCAGTTGTAGGGTGCTACTCACTTTTCAAAAATTAATTTTAGATTAGGTTATCATCAGCTAAGAATAAATATCGAAGATATTTCAAAAACAACCTTTTGAACCAGGTATGGACCCTTTGAATTTTTGGTGATGTCTTTTGGATTAACCAATGCCCCTATTGCATTTATGGACCTCATTAACAAGGTATTTAAACCATGCTTAGACTAGTTTGTGATTGTAATTATTAATGATATTCTAGTTTACTCTCGAGATGAAGCTGAGAATGAAAATCATCTGAGAGTTGTATTATAGACACTCAAATAACTAAAGCTTTATGCTAAGTTCTAAAAATATGAGTTTTGGTTGGGGAAATTTTTCTTTTTAATACACATGGTGTTATAAGATGGGATTCAGGTCGATCTGAGAAAGGTAGAAGCTGTTCGGATTGGCCACGACCTAATCCTCCTATAGAGATACATAGTTTTTAGGCTGGCTGAATATTACAGACAGTTTGTGAAGGGTTTATCAAACATAACTGCTCCATTGATATGTTTAACTTAGAAAGGTGTGATTTTTCAGTAGTCAGATGAATATGAAGTTAGTTTCTAGAAATTAAAGATTGCATTGACTACAACTCCTATTCTGTCCTTACCTACAGTGGAGGGTGGTTTCACCATTTATTGTGATGTGTCTAGAGTTGGATTGGGTGGTGTCTTAATGCAAAATGGTAAAGTAGTGGCATATACTTCTCAATAGCTAAAGATTCATGAGAAGAATTATCCGACACATTACTTAGAGTAGGCTGCCATTATATTTGCTCACAAGATATGGCGACACTATATCTATGGCGAGCCATATGAAGTCTATACTGATCACAAGAGTTTACAGTACATATTCAAGTAAAGGGATATAAACCTGAGGTAACGATGATGCTTGGTGCTACTCAAAGATTATGATCTTACTATCTTATATCATCTTGGAAATGTGAATGTGGTGGTAGATGCTTTGAGTAGAAAGTCTGTGGGCAGCTTGGCTTGGATTGTTGTTGAAAAGCAACCTATGGATAGGGATATTTAGTCTTTATACAATTAGGGAGTCCGAATTGATAATATATTTCCTGCTAGGTTTCTTGCAGAAATGTTGATCCAATCATTCTTAGTTGGAGAGGCCAATGCTTGCCAATATGGGGATCCTCAACTTGCTAATTGCGAGATTTAGTACAGAGTGGAGACTTGAAGTCGTTCTCAATTGATGGCGAGGGCGTTTTGCATCGACATGGTAGATTGTGCATTCCTATGGTGGGTGCGGTAAAGTAACTAAGAATTAAAGAGGCTCATAGCTCGCTATACTCCATCCATCCAGGTGCTTTGAAGATGTATCAAGACTAGCGTAGTTTGTATTGGTGGAAAGATATAAAGTCTGATATTTTGAAGCATGTGACTAGTTGTTTGAATTTTTAATTGGTCAAATATGAACATCAACACTTGGTGGAGTAATGTAAAACATGAATATTCCAGAGTGGAAGTGGGAAAGGATTACTAAGGACTTTGTTACTGGGTTGCCGAATACTTTCAAGAAGTATGACTTAGTTTGGGTGATTGTGGACAGACTCACAAAATCTGCCTATTTCATACTGGTTTGGGTTACTTATACTGTAAAGCAGTTTGGATACATTTACCTCTGAGAGATAGTTTGGCATCATGGAGTGCCTATTTCAATAATATCATATCGGGGTGCACAACTCCCAACTTGGTCCTCATTAGGGATAGGATCTAGAAGATTTGATGACATGATCTTGAAATGCATATTCAAATCTTCACTTTAAAAGGATAATGCCACAACCCAAGCCTAGGGCCTAGATGTGACACGACTAATAGGGAACCCAAATGAGCCTTTTTAAGCATGTCATTATACATTCTTAGTCATGGAAGCAAGTAAACAACATCACGAGAACATAAAGTAAGGGTAAAAGGGGATAAGGGAGTCTTTCATAGCTTAAAAACATACATGAGTCAAACGAGGCAAAGCTCAAAGTATCATTACATAACTTGTCCGATAACATCTCTAAGCTTAGATTTGAGCGAGGCACAAGACAACCTTCTGGGTTCATCCCTTAGTATCACAGTGCAACATAAAGAGATAACAAGAGTAAAAGAGCAAAGCTAGTATCCCAGAACATGAGGACAAGAGAACCAACTAGCCACTTGGAGGAGGAAAATGATCGAGTGGAGCTCTGATTCCTACATGGTAATATCATGTAGGAATAGAGTATGCTTTAGTACATTTGAATATACTAAGTATGTCAGATGCAATGCAACAAGAGTTAAGCGACACAATCAAAATGCTTAATTGGGCAATGAATGGGCATAATAGCAATATGGCATGCATGAATGATGCTTGACGTAAAACATGCTTATAACAGAATATATAACATATGTAGGAAATGACCACCTTTATAGATAGTGCAAACTAGTACTTGGAATCCAAGGTATGACCAATCCCTTGGAAATGATTGAGAAATTTACTTCTCAACTAGTAGATGGGTATACTACCCCCATCATAGCGGTCAAGGTATATACCCCTCAACATGGTAGATGAGCATGACCACCCCAACCAAAGAGACTGAGGAATATATCCCCAAATCGGTAGATGAGTAGGACCACACCCTATCAATGTGATTGAGGAATATACCCTGCAATTGGTAGATGGGCATACCACCCCCTATCATAGTGGTTGAGGCATAACTCCTTCTCAACTAGGTGTGGTCAACTTACAATGCTATATATAATTCTCATGATATCAACACATATATACATTCCTTTCATCATTATAAAGTCACTTAACTCATATGCTATGGATTACACATTCAATGTCTCAAGATTCCATAACTGGACATTTTATCGAACACTTGGTGGGTGTATAATGCTAGTACAAAATCATGCAATTCAAGAGTGAAATCATGTGAAAAAATCAATGTAAAACCACCCACCAACACTTGGTAATACCCCCATGCAAGATACATCAAAATCCTTCATCAAATCACATCATGGATCATAGATTCATAGCTCAAAACATGCTTAAATAGTCACATTTTATGAAACCCCAACATAGTTTATAATCGACTTTCATAGTAAGAGATACCCATAGATTATCCAACTTGAAATCATGCAATTAGGTATAATGAAAGATTAGGCACCATGGGTGAAAGGAACCAATGGTTGGAACCCACATACCTTAACTTTGGAGATTTCCTTGATGATGATTTGATTGGGAATTTGAAGCTTGAATGAAATCCTTGAGATCTGGGATGAGATTGGCACACTTGAATTTGGGTAAAATATTTGTCTAAGTGTTAGAGATGGTTTTTGGGAATGTGTTCTATGCTACGGAGTTGAAATATAACTAAGTATAGGTGTTTTGGTGCATAGGAAGGTTAAGGCCCAAGACCTTAAGGCCATGGATCGAAACAGGAAAACTAGCACAAAATAACACATCTCCAGACATCTCCGCGTTGCTAAGCAAACATGTACCCCTACTGGAATTGAAACTTTTACGAAATTCGCTTTATACTATAGGTCCTCTAAAATTTGGATTAAACCCATTTTCCACTCAATTTTACCCCTGAACAAGAATATGAAGTCATGTATTCGATATCACGTACAAATTTTGAGATATATGAAAATTATGAATTTGGGCATTTTCGAGGCACATTTTTGGATACTTTTTGGTGCATTTCAATATGTCCCCCTTGGAAAGATTTGTCCCCAAATGTCAAAAAAATTTACATAAGAGATGTAGTACAGAAAATTTCAGTCCAACACATGAATGCAAAAAATGCAATAAAAACACCATTTCAAAAATTCGAACATAAATGTCAAAATCACCATGAACTTTTCAACGCAAAC
Organism: Solanum sejunctum; assembly: GCA_025642045.1. Taxonomy (NCBI): domain Eukaryota; kingdom Viridiplantae; phylum Streptophyta; class Magnoliopsida; order Solanales; family Solanaceae; genus Solanum; species Solanum sejunctum. The sequence continues at coordinate 39,964 of JAOTQJ010077951.1, read as the reverse complement.
ATGAATGGATGCAAATGAAATATGGGCTGAAACTTAAGACTTGACATCACATAGGGGACTTAAATTAGTACATTAGGCTTTAGTAGGATAGAAGAAATAGGGATATTGCTTTTGGATGTTCGCCTCGGCTTCCCATGTACCACTCTAAACTTGTTGGTTTCTCCAAAGAACCTTAATGGAGGCAACATACTTGTTCCTCAACCGATCTACATGCATATCAAAAATTTGTACCAAAACATCTTTGTAAGTCAAATTCTCTTCAATAATACCTACAACATCTAAAGGTACAATAGCATTTGGGTCACCCATACACTTCCTCAACATAGATACACGAAATACCGGATGAACCATATCCATTCCACAAGGAAATTCCAACTCATAGGCCACCTTAAAAATCCTCCTCAAAACCCTATAAGGACCCATAATTCTTGGACTCAATTTACCCTTTTTACCAAAATGAACCATACCTTTCATGGATGAAACCTTCAAATAGACCCAATCATCAACCTTAAATTCAAGATCCCTTCTCCTCTCATCGGCATAGGACTTTTGTCTCCTTTGGGCTAATTTAAACCTTTGCCTTATCATCCTCACTTTCTCTAAGGCCTCCATAACAAAATTTGAACCCAACAAAACCATCTCTCCTAATTCAGACCACCCAACCGATGAATACAACGTCCACCATAAAGGGCATCAAAAGGAGCCATACTAATGCTTGCATGATAGCTATTACTATAAGCAAACTCAATTAGTTGAAGATGAGAATCCCAACTTTTCTTAAACTTTGAAACACAAGCTCTAAGCATATTCTCAAGATTTTGCATAGTTCTTTTGGCTTGGACATCTGTTTGAGGGTGGAAGACCATACTAATCTTAACCTTGATACAAAGGTAACTTTGGAAGGTCTTCCAAAAGTGAATTAAATTGATCACCATGAACCTAAATGATAGATAAAGGCACCCCATGCAATCTAACCAACTCATGGATATAAAATCTTGCATAATCTTTGGCACCATAAGTAGTTTTGATCGGTAAGAAATGAGCCGAATTTGTCATTCTATCAACCTCAATCCAAATGGAATCAAAATACCTTCTAGTCTTAGCCAATCCAACCATAAAACCCATATTAAGTTTCTCCCACTTTCAAGTGGAGATCTCTATATTTAGGGCTAGGCCACCCTATCTTCGATGCTTGGCTTTAACTTGTTGGCAATTATGGAAACCAAATAGAAACCAAGCAATGTGTTTCTTCATACCTCCCCACTAATAAACCTCTCTAAAATCTATATACATCTTTATGGAACCAGTTTAAATAGAATAGGAAGAATTATGAGCCTCATTAAGAATCTTCTCTCTCAAGCCATCAACACTAGGCACACACAACCTACCTTGGTACGTAAGGGCACCATCTCCCCCTTGGGATAAAACCTCCACCTTACCATTACTCACCAAGGCTTTCAACTCTAACAAGGTAGGGTTAAGATCTTACTTTGCCTTTAGCTCCTTTATCAAGGAAGATTTAGAACCGTCAACAACCATAATACCACTATTATCAATTTCTTCCAACCTAACCCCTAATCTAGCCAATCGATGAACCTCTTTAGCCACCTCCTTGCTCCTATCATCAACATGAGCAAGACTACCTATAGATACCCTACTTAGAGCATCAACCAAAACAATAGCCTTGTTGGGGTGATAATATATACTCATACCATAATCTTTGAGGAGCTCCAACCGTCTTCATTGTCTCAAGTTGAGATCTTTTTGGGTGAACACATATTGGAGACTCTTATGATGGGTAAACACATCAACATGAATCCCATAAAAGTAATAAATGCCAAATTTTCAAAGCAAATACTACGACAGCTAATTCAAGATCATGGGCAAGATAATTCTTTTCATGCACCTTAAGTTGTCTAGAGGCATAAGCTATTACCTTACCATTCTTTATAAAAACACAACCCAAACCAATTCTTGAGGCATCACAATACACAACAAACCCTTCTAACCCTTCTAACCCTTCTGGTAATAACAAGATAGGAGCGAAGACAAGCTTATCCTTCAAGGTATGGAAACTCCTTTCATACATATCGGTCCACAAAAAATTAGTCTTCTTTTGGGTCAACTTAGTCATAGGAGAAATAATAGAAGAGCACCCATTCACCAATCTTTGATATTAAGAAATGTTTAATATCCGATGGGGTGAAAGGTCTAGGCCAAGTTCTAATCAACTACATCTTCTTAGGATCCACCTTAATACCTTCCCCCAACACTATATGACCAAGAAATGCAACCTCTTGCAACCAAAACTCACATTTCTCATATTTAGCATACAACTTTTCTTCCCTAAATTTTTGTAGCACCACCCTCAAGTGACTCACATACTCTTCCTCACTATGGGAATTGATCAAAATATCATCAATGAAGATCACCACAAACAAATCAAGGTAGGGTTTAAAGACCCTATTCATAACATCCATGAAGATGGCCAGTGCATTGGTCAACCCAAAGGACATAACCATAAACTCATAATACCTACACCTAGTTCAGAAGGTCGTCTTAGGAATATCACACTCCCTCACTTTCACTTGGTGATACCAGTACCGAATATCAATCTTAGAGAAGTGATTAGCCCCTTGAAGTTGGTCAAAAAGATCAACAATTCTTGGTAGAGGGTACTTATTCTTTATGATGACCCTACTAAGTTGTTGGTAATCAATGCATATTCTACGAAAACCATCTTTCTTCTTTAAAAATAACACCGGTGCACCCCAAGGTAAATTGCTAGGCATAATAAAATATTCTTAAACAAATCCCTCAATTGCTCCTTCAACTCTTTTAACTCCATCGGGGTCATACGATGAGGGGGAATAGACAATGTGTTGAGTATCATGAAGGAGGTCTATACCAAAGTTTATTTCCCTTTCTGGAGGAACACTGAGAAGAAAATTAGGGAAGACATCAAGAAACTTATTAACCATTGGACCGGCTCTATAGGAAGGACTTTGGACTCAACATCCCTAACCCTTATTAGATGATAGAGACTCCCCTTAGAAATCTACTCATGGGCTTTAATGCAAGAAATGAATCAACCCTTGAACTCCACATCATGACTCTCCCACTCAAGGACGGGTTCATTAGGAAATTGGATTTTTACCCTATGGATTCTACAAGCAATAGAAGTACAATATGCATATAACCAATCCATCTCAAGAATGGCATCAAAATCTACCATATCCAACTTAACAAAATCACAAGGCAATCTTTTATGCAAAATATAAATGGGACAAATTTGATAGACTCTTCTAACAACAATAGATGTACAAATGGGAGTAAAAACCTCATAAGGCTCATACAACAATTTGAGTTCGACATGAAACTTTTTGGCAACAAAAAGGGTAACAAAAGAAAGAGGGGAACCCAGATCTATTAAAGAATACAAATCAAAATTAAAGACTTTAAACATACTGATGATGACATAGGGCACCTCATCTACCCCTTGTATCCCTTGAGAAGCATAGAACCGATTATGCCTTAGGGCACCACTTTGTTGGCCACCTCTTCCGTTGGGAATCGTATTATGTTCTACCATAATACAACATATTTGGTACCTAAAACAATGGATTTTGCAAGTTCTTAATGTGACCTTTTATGATTTTCATATGATATTGTGTTGTTCTTACAGAAAATGCATGACATATGAGCCACCATATGAGTTGTAGACCAAGACACGAGTCGTATTGTGCTCTCGTAGCAATAAATAGTGAGCAAAATTAAGAATTTACAAAGTGAAGGTTAGCTATATGAGGCCACCTTATGAGTTGTATGTCTCATTATGACTCATATAGGTAGGGGTCGTAGCAAGGAACAGTGAGCCAAAAGTTTAGACCCAGAACTGAAGGCCTGGACTATGAGAAAAACATATGTGTCGTAGCCCAAACAATGAGTCATAACAGTTCGTCATAGCAGTCAAATTAAAAATACCAAATCCTCTACGGAACCCCAATTATGAATCGTGGCAACCCTATGAGTCATATCTACGAGACGTAATAGCTGTCGTCAGTATTTTCTATTTAATTTTTGGGGTGTCTTTGTAATTGCTATAAATAGTTAATGTTAGGTTTTTAGCAAAAGACTTTGGAATAAATTTTTAGACTATATCACCTTGAATGTTCTCTCTGGAATATTTCGAGGGTTTAGCGTAGATTTTAGTTTTTACTTTGAAGACCCATTTTGAGTGATTGACAAATCACATTGTACTCATTATCCATTAATCTAAGCTTCTGGTTTTTCAACTTAAAGGTATCTTTGTTCTTTATTATTTTGGGTAATCTCTGAACTATGTCTCTTATATTCATTGTTATTGATTTTTCCTTAGCCAGGTGTAGCTAAGCACCCATAACTTGGGGTTGTGGGAACTATAAGTAGTTGATTTGAAATAACCCAGAATTTGTGCCTTTCTTTGATGGGGTTTTTGCATGTATTTTTTATTTCCCATCACATTGAATGTTGTTTGGTGGTGGCTAACACCAAATCCACCTACTATCATGATCTGGACCAAGGTAGTGATAAATAGGAAAAGGAAAGCAAATGAGAGGGTTTGATTGATGTGCTCTCGTATAATCAACTAAACTTGACCAAGGAGAGGTTGCCTAGGACCATGGGTACTAGTTAGCTGGCACGCAATTCGACCTTCACCATCACAAGAGGGCTAGAAGAACCTAAGTTACCATCTTATATGTGAATTCCTAATTAGAGCCATATTGTCTAGGGTAATTGAGTCAACAAATCATGCGGAACACAATTCCAAAGTTATCCCTCAATTTGATTGTCTTCTTTCATAAATAGCATAGTGTTTATTTTTTTCTTTATTTTGAATCACAAAACCCCCTGTTGTAGAGAATATAGTGATCGATGCTTGAAATGAATGTTATCGGATCAACATAGTTAGGTCCCGTATTCCCTGTGGATTCGACCCTAACCTTTGGTTAGGTCTATACTTGACTGTGGCTGCTTTACTATTGGAGCGTGAACATAAAAAATTATGGCGCTGTTGCCAGGGAATAGCTCTAGGTTCTTGACTTGATTCCACTAGTAGTTAATCCAAGTGTTAATTTCTATATTGTTTTATATTTTTATTTTTATTTTTATTTTTGTTGTTTAGATTTATTTTGTAGGTTGTATGCCCAATACAAGGAGCCAAGGAGATCCCTTAGCTTCGATCAATTTGGAGATCCATCGAATTGTTAAAAGGATGGCTCATATGAATAAAGATATTGCAGTTGAGAATAAATAAATGTGAATGATGATATGGGAAGTGAGGAGAATCCATCACCAAGGGACAATAGGCCACAACTTAGGGATTTCAATGAAAATGCTTATGGTTGGAATCAATATTGCTTAAACCCTATGGCAATGGACATTACTGGTGCTATCGTGTTGCCACTATTACAAGTAGACACAAAGTTCACAGTGTTGAGTGGATTACTCTAATGCTTCAAAATTGTTCACAGGGTTACCTTCAAAGGATCCCCATTGTCATCTCCATAATGTCATCTTTGTCTACAAAAGTGTCATGGGGACACAAAATCTTTCTTTAGATGCAGTTGTTTGGGGACTATTTCTATCGTCACTAACTAGTGATGTAGCTGTTTGGTTGTCTAAGTTATTCGGTATGCCGCCAACTCCAAATTCTCCTCCACTGTTACCCCCATAATGGCCATGATTTTTTACACTTTGCCAATGAATTCTTGGGGGTCATCCTCCATCTTTTAGCTATAAAATTCTAGAGGGTTAATCATAGTGAAGTACCTCACATTATAATCCTAAGTAGAAGCATGAGGGCTTGGGCTCTTTGGTTGATTTGGTTGGCCATGACTTGTGCCAACAAGGTGATGACATTTTGTTATTCGGCATGAGTGACACCTTCTTCATGAAAATATTATGGCATCCGAAGAACTTGGTCCTTATTTGGGATAGGATCTAGAAGATTTGACGACATGATCTTAAAGTGCATATTCAAATCTTCATTTTAAAAGGACAATGCCACAACCCAAGCCTAGGTCTAGATGTGACATGACTAATGGGGAACATAAAGGGATCCCAAATGAGCCTTTTTAAGCATGTCATTACACATCCTTGGTCATGGAAGCAAGTAAACAACATTATGAGAACATAAAGTAAGGGTAAAGGGGGATAAGGGATCTTTCATAGCTTAAAAACGTACAAGAGTCAAGAGAGTCAAAGCTTAACGTATCATTACATAGCTTGTCCAATAACCCAAGACAACCTTCCAGGCTCACCCTTTAGTATCAAAGTGCAACATAAAGAGATAACAAGAGTAAAAGAGCAAAACTAGTGTCCCCAAACTTGAGAACTCACTATTAGATTATATTCAAGAGCACCAGCTAGCCATATGGAGGAGGAAGATGATCGAGTGGAGCTCCGAGTTTTACATGGTAATATCATATAGGCATAGAGTATGCTATAGTACATTTGAATGTACTAAGTATGCCGGATGCAATGCAACAAGAGTTAAGCGACATAACCAAAATGCTTAATTAGTCAATTAATAAAAATTATAGTAATATGGTATATATGAATGATGTTTAAAGTAAAACATGCTTATGTAGAACATATTACATAAGTAGGAAGATACCACCTTTATAGACCAAGCAAACTAGTACTTGGAATCCAATATATGACCACCATTTGGGAAGTGCTTGAGAAATTTACCCCTCAACTGATAGATGGGCATATCACCCCCTTATCGGAGTGGTGAAGCTATATACCCCTTTACATAGTACATGAGTATGTCTGTGACCACTTTACTATTGGAGCATGAACATCAAATATTATGGTGTCATTGCTGGGGAATATGTCTAGGTTCCACTAGTTGTTAATCCAAGTGTTAATTTCTAGATACTATTGTATTCTACTTTTATTTTTGTTTTTTTTTGTTTAGTGTTATTTGCAGGGTGCTCTAGGTTGTATTCCAAATACAAGGAGCCAGGGCAATCCTTTAGCTCTGATCAATTTAAAGATCCATCGAATCACTAAAAGGATGGCTCATATGAATGAGGATACTGTGGTTGAGGAAGAAATGAATGTGAATGATGATATGGAAAGAAAGGTGAATCCATCACCAAGGGACAATAGGCCACAACTTAGGGATTTCACTGAACACATTTATGGTTGGAATCAATATCACTTGAACCCTATGGACATGGATATTACTAGTACTATTGGGGTTGTGGGAACCATAATTAGTTGACTTGAAATAACCTAGACTTTTTACATTTCTTTGATGGAATTTTTGCATATATTGCTTATTTCCCTTCAGTTTGATTGTTGTTTGGTGGTGGCCAACACCAAACACCGCCTATTATCATGGTCCCAACCAAGATAGTGATGAATAGGAAAAGGAAAGTAAATGACAGGATTTGATTGATGTATTCTCATCTAATCAACACAAACCTGAACAAGGAGAGGTTAACTGGGACAATGGGTAATGGTCAATTGGCACACCATGGTTTCCGACCAAGTGCCATGGTGAAATTCGACCTTCACCTTCACAAGAGGGCTGGAAGAACCTATGTTACTGTCCTGTATGTGAATTCCTGATTAGATTGATGTTGTTTAATGTAATTGAGTCAACAAATCATGTGGAACACATTTCCCAAGTTGTCCCTCAATTTGATTGTTTTCTTACATAAATAGCATAGTGCTTATTTTTGTTCTTCATTTTGAATCACAAAACCTCCCCCAACCCATTTTAGAGAATATAGTGATTGATGCTCGAAATGATTATTAGTGGATCAACATAGTCAAGCCTCATATTTCCTGTGGATTCGACCCTAACCTTTGGTTAGGTTTATACTTTACTATGACTGATTTACTGTTAGATCATAAACATCACATTTGCATCTTGTGGATGGACATCCTTACCCTTGTTTCGATTTCAAGGGTAATCCACCACCATATGTCCTACTACACCATAGCTAAAACAAGCATCAGTGTCCTTTAAACATCGGTTAATTTGACCCTTACCACATTTTGGACACATAGCATTAGGCACCACACCACCATCACTTTGAAACAGTGGGTTGTTATTGGTATACCCTTTATTAGGAGCATTAGAATACACTTGCCCTCGATGAAATCAGCCACCGTTGGGACTTTGGAACCTACCCTCAAAATGGGCCTTCTTGGCCTCACCAGTCCTCCTTTTTTTAAGCTTAGCCCACTCCATTTGTTCGTCATACGTCATTAGGCAGGACAAATCCATATCACTAATCAACATAGTGGTGTGGCACTCCTCATTAACCAAATCGGGTACCCCTATCATAAATTTGTTCATTTTAGACTCGGGTCGATAACCAATTATGGAGCATAATTGGAAAGTTGATTGAACTTGAGGGCATAGTCCCTTAAACTAATAGATCCATGCTTTAAATTCATAAACTCCATCATTTTGGCCTCCCTAAGCTCAAGAGGGAAGAAACGATTGAGAAATGCCGCCTTAAACTCATCCGAAAGAATGATATTGTTTTTCGCCTTCTCCGCTTTCCTTTGGACATACCATATTTGAGCCACCCCTTTGAGTTGGTATGCCGCCAACTCTGCCTTCTCCTCCAATCTAACCCTATGACGGACAACACTTTGTATATCTCATCAATAAATTCCTGAGGGTCCTCATCCAATTTAGGGCCATACAACTTTGGTGGGTTCATCCTAGTAAAGTGTTTCACCCTTGAAGCCAGTGTGGAAGCATATGGGGCTTGGGCCACTTGATCAGTTTGATTAGTCATGGCTTAGGCTAGAATGGTGATAGCATCCAAGAATTCCTCATTATCCACTCCCCTATCATGAGGAGCTTGAGGAATGGGAGGAACCGGTTGTTCCTCGGGTACACAGGATCTTCTTCCTCTTATTTTAGGCATGATCTAAAATGGCAAAGAACATTCGTTAGAGGGGAAACCTTACCTAACTTCTATATCATGACATAGGTTATGAAAAAGGAAAACATTTCCTAAAATATCTCATAGACTCTTACTCATAGTCGTGGTGCACTTCACAACCATGAATAAGACTCTAATCGATGCAGTGTGTTGGATCGAGAACTATTAAAAACCTAGTGCTCTGATACCATCTTTGTCACAACCCAAGTCTAGGGCCCAGATATGACATGGCGAATGTGGAACCAAAAGGGACCCAAAACAAGCCTCTTAGCATATCATTACACATCCTTAGTCGAGGAAGCAAGTAAACAACATCAACATAACATAAAGTAAGGGTAAAAAGGCTAAGGGAGTCGTTCATAGCTTAAGAACATACAAGAGTCAAGAGAGTAAAAGCTCAAAGCATCATTAAATAACTTGTCCAACAACACCTCTAAGCTTAGATTCTAGCACGGGACAAGACAACCATTCGGGCTTACCCTTTAGTATAAAAGCAAAACATAAAGAGATAACAAGAGTAAAAAAGTAAAGCTAGTATCTCTGAAGTTGAGGACTCACCAATAGCTTATCTTCAAGAGAAGCAACTATCCACATGGTGAAGGAAGATGATCGAGTGGAGCTCCATTCCTACATAGTAATATCATGTAGGAATAGAGTATGCATTAGTACATTTTAATGTACTAAGTATGTAAGATGTAATGCAACAAGAGTTAAGCGACATAATCTAAATGCTTAATTAGGTAATAAAAGAGCATAATAGCAACATAGCATTCATGAATGATGCTTGAAATAAAACATGCTTAGCTAGAACATATTACATATGTAAGAAGAGACCATCTTTATAGACCAAGCAAACTAGTCCTTGGAATCCAAGGTATGACTACCCCTTGGGATGTGATTGAGAATTTTACCTCTCAATTGGTAGGTAGGCATACCACCCCTTCCCCCATCATAGTGGTCAAGGTATATACCCCTCAATATGGTAGTTAAGCATGACCACCTCCCATCAAAGTGATTGAGGAATATACCACCAATTTGTAGATGAGCATGACCACCCCCTATCAAAATGATTGAGGAATATAGCCTCTAATTGGTAGAGAGGCATACCACCCCCCATCATAGTGGTGGAGGCATAACACCTCCTTAACTAGGTGTAATCAACTTACAACACTAGAGATACTTTTTATGAGATCAACACATACATACATTCCTTTTATCATCGTAAAGTAACTTAACTTATATTCCATGCATTAGACTTTCATTGTCTCGAGATTCTATAACCGGATATTTGATCAAACACTTGGTGTGTGTGTATTGCTTCTACAAAATCATGCTATTAAAGAGTGAAATCATGTTAGAAAAATCAATGTAAAACCACCCATCAACACTTGGTAATACCCTCATGACAGATACATCAAAATCCTTCATCAAATCACATAATAGATCATATATTTATAGCTCAAAACATGCTTAAACGGTCAAATTTTATGAAAGCCTAACATTGAATATAACCGACCTTCATATTAAGAGATACCCATAGATAATCTAACTTGAAATCATTCAATTTAGGTAAAAAGGAAAATTAGGAACCATGGATGAAAGGACCCAATGGTGGAAGCCCACATACCTCAATTTCGGAGATCTCCTTGGTTAAGATTTTATTGAGAATTTGAAGCTTGAATAAAATCCTTGAGATCCAGAATGAGTTTGGGACACTTGAATTTGAGTGAAATACTTGTCTAAGTATTAGAGAGGGTTTTGGGGAATGTCTTCGCTAATATGGAGTTGAAATATGACTAAGTATAGCTGTTTTGGTGCATACGGAGGCTTCGGCCCAAGAACTAAAGGCCTTGGACCGAAACAAGAAAACAACCAAAAAATTACACATCTCCACGGTGGCTCCGCTTCACGGAGCAAATATGTACACCTAATCAAATTGATATTTTTGCAAAATTCACTTTTTTCTATGGGTCCTCTAAAATTAGGGTTATACCCACTTCCCACTCAATGTTTCCCCTTGAACAAGAATATGAAGTCGGATTTTTGATATCACATATAAATTTTGAGATATATGAAAATTATGAATTTTGGTGTTTCTGAGGCACATTTTCGGGCACATTCATGGGCCTTTCAGACAATGCATATTCAAATCTTCATAAATATAATTTAACAACATGATTTAAAAATAAAAAGAATAATTCTTTAGAATTAGGAAATTTAGGATCAGTTATAAGGCACGACAAATAATATGGACGAAGTGAGTCATTTCCTAATGGCTTACAGCCCATTATTCATAGTTTGGGTACACTACACAACTATGAATAACCCTTTATTCGATGCGATATGATGGATTTCCAAGGACTATTTATAACCTAATGCTCTAATACCGAGATTGTTATGACCCAAGCCTAGGGCCTAGATATGACATGGTGAATTAGGAACCAAAATGCACCTCAAATAATACTAATAGCATACATCAAGAACATAGTCCATAACTAAGTCAAAATGAGTGAAAACTAAGTGGTAGGGACTAAGTTACAATGAACATAAATGTAAAAGATAGAGTCAAATCAAATATATACATGATCAAGTCTCTAACATACCTCTAAAGCATAGATAGTGCGGGAGTCTAAGACATGTCCCAAGCTCATCCTCAATTATAATAAGTATTACAAAATATCATGGTCTCAAAATGGAAAAATAGATAACTAGGCTATCTTACTCGAACTACCAGACTCAACGATGAGTAAAGTCTTCAATCCAAAGTCAATAGTGAGTGTGAACAGGAGGATCAAGGGCTCTGTGGATCCTCAGACATATATAAATGGAATAAATATGGACAAAGCTATTGTTGGACCCTATATGCTGACATATTGTAGGCAAAATATGTGTTAATAGTATAGCATATACTATGTATGTGGGATGCAATGCAACAACAAGTCATACATCATAATAATCACAATGCATAATCATAACAAAGCAAGTAATTTCAATACGCAATAGATGATCAATGTCTTGTTCAAGTATGCTTGAAACCACATAAGATTCATAAAATATCATGCACATAACTATGTGATAGGAGACCTTAACAATGATAGCAACTACAAGGGATTTTAATAATGTCTCCACATCGGATAAGGAGTAGTCTACTTGGCATGGTAGCCTATACCCCACTTTATGGATGTCATGAACATGGTGTTATATGTGGACCTATTATCTAATACATAGTACTATGGTGGCTCGTAATTAGGAGATGAAAGGCTTTATATAAGGACCCTTGGGGATAGACCCTCATCTTAGGCCTTATTCAGTACTAAGTCTATTCTCTCGAAATACATAAACATAATCATGCTTTCATAATATTGTCAATAAAAATGCCCCACACTAACCTAGCAATGCTCCTATAACCGTATTTCTCTTATATCTCAAATTGACAAAATTTAAACACCCCTCCACGTAGCTCAAAAAAACCCTATGATGCATTTTCTTTCAATATCTCAAAATTGGTGCAGACTTTGATAAATCTGACCTCATATTCTTGTTCAAAAGGTAAACTTGTATGGGAAAATGAGTACGTAAAAGGTATACTTTGTCTGTGCTATAAAAAATATTTTTTTGCGAAACTTCGCAAAAATAGTAGTTGTCAGACCTGACACGGACTAGTTCAAAAATTTCCAAAAAGTATTATTTTTACTCTAAGGCAATTGGGTAATACGTCTATACCTATTTACTTGAAAATCCCTCATTGTTAAGAGATTTTGAGGCCTAACAACCAACCAAATGCCTCTCAAAATCATCTCTAATCTTTATCAAATTCTCCATCCATTCTCAAAGTTTTCAAGAAGTCTTGTGGGAATATAAAGAAACCAAATAAAGCACCAAGTCCTCTTCAAGATTCAAGAGTCCCAAAACCCATTTAGATCTAAGGATTTTATTCAAGCTTCTAGTCTGTATTTCAAATCTTCTTCAAGAAACTCTCCAGAGTTAAGGTATATGGGTTTCAACAGTTGGATCCTTCTACCCATAGTGCCCAATCATCCTTTTTACCTAAAATTAAGATTTCTAAGTTGATTTTACAAATAGTATTCCTATTGATAATATGATTATGAACTATGTTAGGGTTTTATGAATTTGTGATGGTTTTAGCATGTTTCGATATATTAATCTACGATCTATTATGCGTTTTGATGAATGGTTTTGATGTATATTGCTTGAGGGTGTTATTAAGTATCTATTGATGGTTTTATATTGAATTTTCTAGCGTGAATACTCTCTGGACTTGCATGGTTTTACACTAGCACTACACACACGCCAAGTATTTAATAAAATGTCTAGTTTAGGGTTCTTGAGTTATTGATGGTCTATTATGTGGCTTATGAATCAAGTAGATTATAGTGATAATAGAAATGTATCTATGTATGTTTAAACCATGTAACATAACTATGGTATTGCAAGTAAATTGATGTGCTCTCATGTTGTTATGTTCTTGGAATTGTTGATGAGTTATTGAATCCTTATGCTAAGGTTTATGTTCTTGTGAATTGTGAATCCTAGTAGAAGGGGTTATGAACAATGTTATCCTCCATACCCTCACGTATGAATCAATGCTACTCACTTACTCATATCTTTATGAAGGGGTTATGAACTATGTTGTGCTCCTTACCCTCGTGTATGATTCGAGGTTATGCAACATACTCATATGTCAGGGCGATGACCTATTCTACCTTCCATCGACATGTATTATTCACTTACTCCTATCTACATATAGGAGTTATGAACTATGTTGTATTCCTTACCCTCATGTATGATTTGAAGTTATGCAATGTACTTATATGTCGGGGCGATGACCTATGTTACCTTCCATCGACATGTTTGATTCACTTACTCCTATCTACATGTAGGAGTTATGAACTATGTTGTACTCCTTACCCTCGTGTATGATTTGAAGTTATGCAATGTACTTATATGAAGGGGTTATGAACTATGTAATATGCCTCACCCTCATATGCAATGTAAGGCTTTATATTATATCATTCAAACATATAGGGATTATGACATAGGCTACCTTCTACCCTTATGTGCTATTCATTATCTCATGAACTACCCATTACCTACTAGAAAGATTTATGACTCATGCTATATTCTCACCCTCTAGTGCAAGGTATTCTGATGATCTAAGTATGCTACCTTATTATGTTAAACAAGCTATGTAAGTATGGTTATTTTCAAGCATACTTTAATTCAAACATCATACATGCATGATGTATTGCTATATGCTTTGTTATTATCTAATTATGCATTTCAATTATGTGCCTATCTGTTGTTGTATTGCATCCCACATACTTAGTACATTTAAATGTACTAATGCATACTCTATGCCTATATGATATCACCATGTAGGAACCAGAGCTCCTATTGATTCTCCTCCTCATGGCTAGACGGATTGTTTAAGTTAGCTTTTGGTGAGTACCTCACATTTGGGAACATCATCTATCTTCTCTCATACTTATGTTTAGACTACATCTTGTATAATTGGGTTACGTATTGTCATTGGTATGAGGGTGAGTCTGGTTGCTTGTCCTGGCCCCCGCTAAGTTCTATATTTATAGGTGTTCTTGGACAAGTATACGATGATGCTATAAGCCTGACTTTCTTTAACTCTCTCGACGTTTTTATGAAATGAAGGTTTCCTTTAGTCTTTGTACCCTTATTTCTATATGAAATTCTTGGTGTTCCTTTGGAGTCCCATGCACCATTTCACATATAGGCCCTAGTTTGGGTCGTGACAAATTTGGTGTCTGAGCTCTAGGTTGATAATGGTTGTTGGCATCCAACACACCGCATTGATTAGAGTCTTATTCATTTTTGTGAAGGGCACCATAACTATGAATAGGAGGCTATGAGGCATTTTAGGATATGTTTACCTTCTTTATGGTCCATCTCGTGCTTTAAAAGTGACATAGCCTTTTTTCCTCAAACAAATGCTATTTGCTCTTATAGTTGATCATGCTGCTTCTAAAAGAAAGGTGAAGGAAAGTAAGTTGAAGGTTTTGATTTTGATGGATCTGGGTTCCACTCTTCCTTTCATTATTACTCTTGTTTGCTAGTAGGCTTCTTGTGTGTCCCCAATTGTTATGTGAACCTTTGGTGTCTACCCCTTGATTGAGTTAATAGTTGCTAGAAAGTTTATAGGCATTGTTCCATGTTCGTATTGTATAAGGTCTGTCCTTGTGACTTGTTGGATTTGATGTGGTACATTTTGATGTTATACTTAGGATGGATTAGTTGTTTGCGTATTGTGTCTCTTTTGATTGTAGGTCCTGTAGAGTTTGATTCCAATTCCCTAATAAACCTATCCTTGTGTGGGGGCTTGTATTGTGGTTGTGAAGGGCTAAGTTCGCTTCATGTGTTAAGGTAAAATTGATCTCTAAGGGTTGCATTTATCATCTTGCAAGAGTTAGAGGTGCTGTACTTAAGTTATTTTCTATTGAGTTGATTTTGGTGATCAATGGGTTAGTGAAAATCCTTCCCGATACCTTGAATTTGGGGTAGTGCCTTTGGGTTTGACTTTTGCACAGGTCATATCTATAGTTCTTATGAATAGGATCTTTAGTCCCTACTTTGTTTTGTTTGTGGTGGTCTGTAGTAATAGAGTATTGATTTATTTAGAGCTTGTGAACCATTTGGGGGTACTAGTGCAAATCTTGGGGTAAGAGAAGTTGTATGCTAGGTATGTGTAGTGTCAATTTTTGTTGAAGCAGGTTACTTTCTAGGTCTTGTGGTGTCGGGGGATAGTATTAGGGTGGATTCTAAGGATACGGATATGATTAGAAATTGGCCTACACCTTTGACTCTATCGAACATTAGAAGTTTCTTGGGCTTAGCGAGCTACTATTAGAGATTGGTGAATGGGATCTCTTCTATTGCTTCTCCCATGGCCAAGTTGACTCAATGAAGACTATGTTTGTGTGGACCAACGAGTATGAAAGGTGTTTCTAAGCATTGAAAGATAAGCTTATCTCTGCTCCTTCCTTGTCTTTACCGGATAGGTTGCAAGGGTTTGTTGTGTATTTTGATGTCTCCCGGATTGGTTTGGGTTGTGTGTTGATGCAAGATGGTTAGGTGGAAGCCTATGCTTTTAGATAATTTGAGATTCATGAGAAATATTATCCTATCTATCACCATAGTTGGCCGTCACGGTATTTGCTTCAAAAATTTGATGACTATCTTCGTATGGGGTACATGTTGATGTGGTTACCGATCACATGTTTCTCCAACATTTGTTCACCCAAAGGATCTTGGTTTGAGACATTGGAGGTTGTTAGAACTATATAAGGATTATGATATGAGTGTGAGCTACCCTCCCGATAAGACTAATGTTGTGGTTGGTAATTGGAGTAGGGTGTCTACTGGTATCCTAGTTCATGTTGATGGTAGTAGCAGGGAGGTGACTAGGAAGGTCCACCTGTTGGGTAAGTTGAGGGTTAGGTTTGAAGAGGTTGACTATGTTGGTCTTATGTTTGTTGGTAGTATACAGATCTTCCGTGGTTGATGAGGTAGAAGCAAAGTAAGATCTTGATCCCCCCTTGTTAGAACTGGAGACTTTAGTGAGCATTGGCATGGTAGAGGTTTTGTCCCAAGGGGGAGATGATGCCCTTAGGTGCCAAGGCAGGTTGTGTGTGCCTAGTGCTGACGACTTGAGAAAGAGCGTTCTTGATAAGACTTATAGTAGCTATCATTCTAGCATTTGTATGGGACTTTTTTAGGCTCTATATGGTAGACATTGCATATCCCTGGTTGGATGTTTTGATGTGGGAGAAATGGCTTCATTGGGTCTGGATCTGGTTATGGAGTAGATAAAGTTGATTAGGGAAAGATTAAAAATGGCCCAAGGTCGCCAAAAAAAATCTATGCTGATGTGAGAACAGATATTGAATGTAAAGTTGGTGATTGGATCTATTTGAAACTTTCACCATGAAGAGTGTGGTCCGATTTGGTAAAAGAGGGAATTAAGTTTATGGTTTGTGAGTCTGTATAGAGTGTTGAGAAGGATTGATTAGGTTGCATATAGGTTGGAGTCGCCTATGGGTTTGGGTATGGTTCATCCAATTCTTCATGCTTCTAGATTGAGGGGATGTATTGGTGATCTAGTGCTACAGAAATCCTTGAGGTTATGGGTGTTGTGGAGGATAAGTTGACTTAGGAAAGGGTCCCAGTGGAGGTATTAGATGGAAGGGTGGAAAAATTGCTTAATAAGTATGTGGTGTTCGTCAAGGCCCTTTAGGAGAATCGTAAAGTCAAAGGTGTCTCTTGGGAAACAGAGCGGGCATGGAGGAGCACTATTTGTATCTCTTTCACTCTATTCCATCTTATGATAACACGTCAAGTCCTCTTTATGATTCTAAGTTTTATGTTTCAGCCCCTATGTCATTTCCATGCATTCATGTTTATGATGACAAGTTCATGATGATTTTAACACTTGTGTTGTGATTTTGAAAATGGCATTTTAATGCATTGTTGCATTATTGTTGGGGCTGATTTCTTCATGATTACTCTTCTTATGCACATTTTTCAACATTCGGGGAAGAATTTCCTAAGGGGGAGATATTGAAATGCCCCATACTTGCCTAGGAATGCCCCCATAATTGCATTTCCTTATATCTCAAATTAGAGATATTTAAACACCCCTCCACGTAGCTCGAAAAGACTCTATAATGCATTTTCTTTTAATATCTCAAAATTTGTGCAGAATTTTATATATTCGACCTCATATTCTTGTTCAAAGGGAAAAATTATATGGGCAAACGAGTACCGACAAGGTATACTTTGTCCTTGCCAAGAAAAATAATTTTTGGTGAAACTTCGCAAAGACAGTAGTTGTGCGGACCTTTCGTGGACTAGTTCAAAAATTGTCAAAAAATGTTTTTTTTACTCCAAGGCAATAGGGTAATAACCCTATACCTATATATATGAAAATCCCTCATTGTCAAGCTATTTTGAGCCCTAAAAATCAATAAAAAAAATCTCAAAATTCTCTCTAAACTTCATCAAATTCTCCATCTATTCTCAGGGTTTTCACGGAGTCTTGTTGGAATTCAAGGAAACTAAGACAAGCCCCATGTCCTCCTCAAGATTCAAGAGTCCCAAAACCTATCCGGATCTAACAATTTCATTTAAGCTTCAAGTCTCCATTTCAAATCTTCTTCAAGAAAGTCTGCAAGTCAAAGTATGTGGGTTTCAACCATTGCGTCCTCCCACCCATGGTGCCAAGCTTCCTTTTTACCTAAAATATATATTTCTAAGTTTATTTTACAAATGGGATTCCTTTTATGAATAGGATTATAAACTATGTTGGGAAGTCATGAAATTCTGATGGTTTTAGCATGTTTTGAGATATGAATCCAAGACCTATTGTGAGATTTGCTGAAGGGTTTTGATGTATATTTCTTGACAGTGTTTCCAAGTATTTATTGATGATTTTACATTTAATTTTATAGCATGAATACTCTCTTGAATTGCATGGTTTTACAGTAGTACTACACACCCGCCAAGTGTTTGATAAAAATCAAGTTTAGGGTTCTTGAGTTATTGATGGTCTATTGTATGGCTTATGAGTCAAATGGCTTATGATGATGAAAGGAATGTATATGTGTGTTTAAATCATGTAAAGCGCCTATGGTATTGCAAGTGAATTGTTGGGCGCCTATGGTATTACAAGTGAATTGTTGGGCACATGTTGTTATGTTCTTGGGAATTGTTGATGAGTTATTGAGTCCTTATGCTAAGATTTATACTCCTGTGAACTATGAAGCCTACTATAAGGAGTTATAAACTATTTCGTATGCTTTATCCTCTAGTACAAGACCAATATCTACATATAGGGGTTATGAACTATGTTGTCCTCCTTACCCTCATCTATGAACCAATGCTACTCACTTACAAATATCTACATTTAAGGGTTATGAACTCTGTTGTACTCCTTATCCTCGTGTATGATTTGAGCTTATGCAAGGTACTCACATGTCGGGCTTATGACCTATGCTAACTTCCGCCCATATATGCTATTCACATACTCCTATCTACATGCAAGGGTTAGCAACTATGTTGTACTCCTTACCCTGGTGTATGATTTGAGGTTATGCAATGTACTCATATGAAGGGGTTATGAACTATATGATATGCCTCACCCTCATATGCAATGTAAGTCTATGTATTATCTCATGAACACATGTAGGGGTTATGACCTATGGTACATTTTACCTTCATGTGCTATTCATTATCTCATGAATTTCCCATTACCTACTAGATGGGGTTATGACTCATGCTATATCACTCACCCTCTAGTATAAGGTATTTGGATGATCTTAGCACGCCACCTTATGTTGTTAAGCAAGCTATGTAAGTATGGTTACTTTCAAGCATGTTTTCCTTTAAACATCCACCATGCATGCCATATTGCTATATGGTCTATTATTGTCTAATTACGCCTTTCGATTATGTCCCTTCTCTTGTTGCATTACATCCCACATGCTTAGTATATTCAAATATACTAACACATACTCTATGTCTCCGCGATATCACTATGTTGGAACCAAAGCTCCTATTGATTCTCCTCCTTGTGGCTAGATGAGTTGTTCAAGTTAACTTTTGGTGAGTCCTCACGTCCAATGACAATATCTGTCTTTTCTCATGCTTATTCTTAGACTATATCTTGTATAATTGGATTATGTATTGTCATTGGTATGAGGGTGAGCTTGGCTAATTGTTTTGGCTGCCACTAAGTTCTATGTTTAGAGGTGTTGTTGGACAAGTATGTGATGACACTATAAGCTTGAATTTCTTTATCTCTATTGATGTTTTTATGAAATGAAGGTTTCCCTACATCCTTATACCCTTATTTATATTATTTTATGATTCTTTAATTCCTTATCCAACCTAGGATGTGTAATGATATGTTAAGACACTTGCTTGGGGTTCCTTGGGGGTCCCCATGAGTCGTGTCACATCTAGGACCTAGTTTGGGTTGTGACATCAACATAAACATATCGTGATAGGAATAGCTCATTCATTTCATAACCCCTTCATGTGAGATTAATCCTTTTACAAGAGGGTATATCATACATAAGTCATATAAAGGGCTTCATAAATAATTCTATAGCTTTCATGAAATTTTATAACATGTAGTGAAACACTTCAATGTTCATAACAAACTCCATCGTTGAACTCTTACTTAAAATTTGGCCGGTCATGCATAGGAGCTTTAACATGCATTCAGGAGTAATATGCATAAAATAAAGGAAACTTATCAACCGGTATCATGAAATCATGAAATTTATCTTAATAGTCATCATAAACCATAGATTGTCATGACATTGTATTAATATGCTTCATTTAATGATAAATGCATCATAATATCCATATTTGAAGTCTTTTTATAAAACATCAAAAGATTCACAAACTTACCTAGGAAAAATTATAATTATTTTAGTTATTCAATTGAATATTAATGAAAGTTATGTATCCTATATTATCTATGAAAAGTATTGAAATCTAAAATTTTGTTGTAATGTGTATTATGCTTAAATATTTAGTTTCCCATTTCTAAGACTAAATTATTTAGAAAACTTAGTACTGCTTTTGACCCTATATTATTGTTTATATTAATAATCTAAAATATAACAAAATTGATTGAAATGTTGATTGAACTTTTTACTCCTTATTAAATTAATCTACAATAGACAAAATTGTCATTTTGCAATTAATATAGTGAAGATCTATCTTTTAGAGAAAAGCTAGGAACCTTAACTTTGGGACCAAGTCAATTTTTTTCTTGTTGTTAAATGGTTCTCCTCATTGTAAATTTATTCTTTATTATAAATAAGTATTCTTGCTTCTCTACATGTATTCTTCTTCCTATTTTGTAGTTTTATGACATGTTGTCAGCATGAGCCTATACCATCTAAAAAGTTGAAGGGTTAGATATGGGTATTTCTCAAAGTAAGCTATCGATTCATTAACACATTTTTGATTGATTTTGGTACCACATGCAGGATGTTTAATACAACAAAAATAACATACCCAGTGGAATCCCACAACTGGGGTCTAGGGAGGGTAGATTGTACGCAAACCTTACCATTACCTCACAAGGTAGAGAGGCATTTCCCTAGGAACCCTTATCTCAAAAATCCATAAGAAGAATAAACTAGATATGAAAAAAATAGGGAAGGGAAAGAAAAAAAAATAGAATAGATGACTAACAACATAAAGCACATGATAGGATGTAAATCAACATGATATAACGATAACATCAATATGTATATGATAGATAATAATAACACATGATATAAAACATGACTACTCCTACTACACTACTATACTTCAAGGCCAAACATCCACAAAACCCTCACAACCAATCATTGCTACTCTACCTAACCTTACCAACAAATTAGCCTACTACTCGAATTTGCGATATCTACTTTTTTCTATCTAAGATCATGTCCTCGGTGAGATCAAGTTTTGTATATCTTCTCTGATCACCTTCCCCCATTACATCTTCAGTCTACCTCTACTCATCCATGTAACTCCTAGATTTAACCTCTCATACCTCCTAATAGGAGCATCGATACTTCTTCTCTGCACATGTCCAAACTATCACATTCTCGATTCCCTCATCTTATCTAACATAAGATCCACCTCTAGATTCTCTTAAATGGTCTTATTCCTAATCTTATCACTCCTGATGTGACCACACATCTATCTTAATATCCTAATTTCTTTGACCTACATCTTTTGAACATATGCATTTTTTATTAGCCAACACTCCACCCCAGAAGCAAAGATGGTCTTACCACCATCGTGTAAAACTTACCTTTGAGTTTAGGTAGTATCTTCTTATCACATAATACTCCATAGGCAAGCTTCATTTTTGTCCATGCTGCCCCAATATGATGTATTATATCATCCTTGATATCACCACTACTCTGGTTGATTGACCCTAGATACTTAAAATTTTCTTTCTTTGGGATAGTTTTAGTGGCAAGCCTCACATCAGTGTTCGCCTCTTCTATCACAAAACTGAATTTGCACTTCAAGTATTCTATTTTGGTCTTTCTTAGTTTGAATCTTTTGGGCTCCAAGGCATGTCACCAAGCCTTCAAGCTATCATTAACTTTAGTTTGGAACTCATCAATCAATACTATGTCATCTGCAAATAGCACACACTATTGAACCTCCTCTTCGATAAATTGCGTCACTCATCCATCACCAAAGCATATAGAAAAGGGCTCAACACAGATCCTTGATGAAGTCCCATCTCAACAAGAAAACATGCATGATGTTAAATAACAAAAAATATATTCTCATTTAAGTATGGCCAAGATAAATGTTAAAATGATTACTGGTATATGTGAATATTGTTATCAAGTCAAGACAGTAGATGAATTTAATGTTGAATATCTTGATAGCGGTAATAGCTTAGATGTTTCTAATTAAAGATCAAGCCTTAAGTAGTCAAAAAAATTCAAGTCTATAAAATATTTTATGTTTTGCAAACACATCTACAGGTCATAAAAAGGACTATTAACTATAGTTGGGAACCTAGGCTAACATCAGAACTTGTCAAGTTTATTTCAGATTTATGAGCCAAGTTTATAGCTCGTAAGACCTTTTATGAGCCATAGATAGGCTTGTGAACAGATATTTAGAAATCCTAAATTTTTTTGATTCTTAGAAGCCATATATTTGGATTTAAAATGATCTATGACTCATAAACATGCCTCATAGACCAAATTTCAATATTTTTAATCTAAACATAATTTCCATGGACAAAAATCTATGGTTCATAGATGGGATTATAGTCCGCATATATTCTTTGTACATGCCATACTATAGTATTTAATCAGAGCTATTTTGGTCTTTTTCATTATTTTAATCCCTATACTACTTCATTTTTGACTATTTTTTATGGGATTAAAAGATTATAATGACCTAATCCATCTTTTCATGCACAACCCAAGAAAATTAGTCTTTTTTTCAAGTTTCCTCTTAAAAAAGAATTAGAATTCCAAGCTTCAAGCCTTTATTCAAAGAATTCAAGTAAGGGTTTATTAGTCTATGTATGTGGAATTTGATCACTAGGGATCCCTCCACCCATTGAGTTCCAAAAACAAACTTTGCTTTCAAGTTTATGATTTCTATAATACTGAAGGTTTTTAGGGAAAACACATGTTTTCTCTTTCAACTCAATTCCTCCCCGTGAATTGTCCATGAATATATGTTTTACATGATTTTAACTATAAATGTATACTCAAAATATTCTCATGAATTCTCAGTATACATATCTGTTCATGTCTCAAAATTATTCATGTGTCAAATTATAAAATTTATGATTTAGAATGCTTTTGGATAAAGTATTTCTCAGAAATTATCAGTTTTCATGATTTATGAGATATTCAATATTATTAAAATAACTATTGTATACAGTAATTACACGACTTTTCATTGAGAGTTATACTTAGAGCTAAGTGGATTTAGGGATGAAGGATTTTGATCAGCATTCATGAACCTTTTATTGGCAATTTGTAAGTCTGTTAACTCTATACCACCATAGTATTTAAGGGGTTTCCTATAAGTTGAGGCTGAATTCTTAATCCTTATAGACATTAGCTTTGTGGATCCGCAATGACTTAGATCAACCTTTGTACTATAGCAGAGTAAATTGGACTTTTTTGATAGAGATTATATTGTATATCAAAATCACTATTAGTAGCTCACATAATTATATGTCAGTTTAAGTATCTCCCATAGTCAGTCTTTTCAACGATTACATGAACAAGTACTTAGTGATCTTAGCATATATCAGTTTCATATATGTACTTGATCATTGCATCAAATTATGTTTACATTCTAACATGTCCAGTTATCACATTTACTTTCCCTATTCTACATACATAGTATATTTCAAGTACTAATCATATACTTTCTGCTGATATTGTTTTATGATATAGATTTAGATCTTTACTATCTCACAAGTGGCTAGAGCACTTTCGATCAGCAACAATGTTATTTGGTGAATCCTTATCTTTTCAAGATGATTACTTTGTATTTTCTTTTAGTAATTTATTTTTAGTTCTAAAAAGTTAGAGTTAGCTAGGGGATTTCCTAGCAACTCATTCTTAGTAGAGGATTTTTAGATAGTTAGTTTAGATTTAGCGTATGAGTACTCAAATATTCATGTATTCATATTCATACTAATTTTAGTTTAGTTCTACATTTAGTTATTTTCTATTTCTTTTTTCACATAAAATTTAGTGTCATGCTAGAAAATGAGGTTAGCTTGGAGTCACTTGTGGTACTAAGTATTGTAGCGTAACTAGGGGGCAGTCTTGGGTTATGATAAACTTCATATTAGAACATTAGTTTCTAATTTCTTAGGGTGTATTAAAGCCACATTATGTATATTCTTATTCATGGGTGTGACACCGTATTTAAGGATTGTAGAGTCCATAGATGAGTTTTGCGGATGTCTTCGGACAGGTTTTAATCAAGGCTATTTTGGTCTTTTTTCATTGTTTTAATATATATACTAATTCATTTTGGACTATTTTATATGGTATTAAAGGATTCAAATGCCCTAAGTTCCTTCTTTTCACACACAGCCCCAAGAAATTAGTCTTTTCTCTATCAAGTGTCCTCTCGACAAAGAATTAGGGTTCCAGGCTTGCAACATTTATTCAAAGAATTCAAGTCAAGGTTTGTTAGTCTATGTATGTGGGATTTGATAATTGGATATCCCTCCACACTTTGATCCAAAAGACAACCTAGCTTTCAAGTTTATGATTTCTACAACATATAAGGTTTTTTTTTATGAAAAATACATGATTTTCTCTTTCATTTCAATTCCTCCGTGTGAATTGTCCAGGAATATATGTTTTACATGATTTTATCCATGAATTTATACTCAAAATATTTTCATGATTCCTCAGTATGCATATCTATTCATGTCTCAAAATTATTCATGTGTTAAATTATCATTTTTATGATTTAGAATACTTTTGCATCTAGTATTTCTCAGAAATTATCAATATTCATGATTTATGACCTACTCAATATTATTAGAATAATTATTTTATTCAATGTAATTACATGTCTTTTGATTAGTGGTTATACTTAGAGCAATGTGGATTTAGGGATGAAGGTTTTTGATTAGCTTTCGCAAAAAAGTAGTAGCAATCTCTAAGTCTAGTAACTCTTTACCATGATAGTATTTAAGGGGCTTCTCGCTAGTTGAGTTTGGATTATTTATTCTTGCAGACATTAACTTAGTGGATCCACAATATCTTAGTGATGTAGCCCAAGTTACACCTTATTTTTAGAGGATAAACCGGACATTATCAAGATATAAAACCTAACCAAGGTTATGGTCGAATCCACAAGGAGTACGTAGATTCAAGATCAATTCACCAATAAGTAATTGAAGTAGCTAACCAACTCAATTCCTAGAAGGTAGGGGTGGTTGTTTGCAATAATCAATAAGAAAGTAAACTAAACGAACTATAATGAGAGACAATAAATAATAGAGAGCATCTAGGGTATTCTATTCCACATAATTCCCCAACTTAGCATTAACAGATAACCCAATTCTTGACTAGTTTATAGCATGTAGGACGGTAATTTAAGTTCACAAAGCCCTTTTGCCAAAGGTGAGAGGCGAATTCCACTATGTGACTTAGCCCATCTCCATAATGCAATACTAACCATTACCTATAAGTCCAAGTAAAACCTCCCCTTGGCCCACTTCAGTTGATTAGACGAGAAAATATCAATCAAATTTTATTAATCAATATCTTTTCTTGTTCATTAATACCTTGGTTCAGTTAGTAAATCTAGGAGGATTCTAATGTTGGCCACCATTAGAAAATATAACTAACAAAAAGAATTGATTAATACATGCTTACACGCAATCCAAGAATTATAAATTACCCAGGTTTATTTAGTCAGATCTTTGTGATTCCACAACCCTAGTTCTCGATTTAGCTACACATGCTATGGGTAGATTAAGAAATTATAAATTGAGAAAATATAATTAAATACTTACCCAATTGAATTAAAATCAGGAAAATCCAAGGAGAATGAGAATCACAAGCTTTAAGATCAAATTTACCCACAAGTGTTTTATTACTATCTTCTCTCTCAAGAATTGAGTTCTCTAAGTATAAACCCTAAAAGTACTGAATAATGACGTCCTCGATTGTACAACAACCTTAAAGTACTATTTATAGTAATTATAATTAAGTCCTAAATGAAATAGAAAAATTGATCGGCAGACTCCATGAACGTTCTCTACAACTCATAATGTGGTTTATGAGTTGTAGCCTGGGTCTCATAGTTATCTCCCGGGATCTTGGACTTCTCTTCTACGACTTCACTTTATGACTTGTAAACTGATCCACGACTTGTAATGCAAGTTCGTAGGCTTCAACTTTATAAAATGGTCCCTTATTTGAAATCTTCATGAAACCCATCAATACGACTCATATAATGCTCTATGACTCATGTATTTGTCTTGTTGAGTTGATCTTTAGATTTTATCTTTCACTGGAATTTATCACAAAACTGACTCTACGAATCGTAAAATGCGCTATGATCTATAGAGGGTATCATAAACCATAAAAAACCAACAATCTTCTACAATTTTTCCCCACATCATGGCCAATCTATATTCTTACAAATCTAAACATAAAAACACATAAAACTCAAAAATATCGCATTGACAACACATAAAATTCAATGTTATAAGCATCAAAAGTATTGTATTTTAACAGCACATCAACACCCTCAACTTAAAATTATTTCTTATGCTTAAGCAACTTTTAAATTTAGATAGAAAATACAGTAACACATAGATCTCAACTCAATGGCATATATTATATACATCTCAAGCTCAAATACCAGACCAGCTTTCAGAATAGGATCAGATAGCTATTTAGCAAACCAATGCAAACTGGTGCATGTGACAACACAAGGGAGCTATAAATAGTCCATAATCGCTAAACAAGTCAAATGCTAACAATACAATGTAAGTGTTGTCACAGAAAGAAGTTCCATATTTGACACTCATGGGACTGTGCAAAAACACTCACTCTCACAAAAGATATTGAAGCACAATGACTAGTATAATAAGCTTGTCCCTATACTCATGAATTAGATCTTCAGGTAACTAGATTTGGATCACTTTAGGACTTTCTAGGCTTGTAACGTAGGCTCAGGGGACTTTGGTAGGATATTTTAGGAAAATAGTGACTAATGGACCCCTTTGAAAACAACGTTTTTCTACACTCTTACCCTACCAACTCTATCATTGTCACCCTATTCTCCCTTTTTCCTTATTCAAGATTTTCTCAGTGATTTCTTCTCATTTTTTAGCTTTCTATCTTGTTTTTATTCTTCTTTTTGCTTTTTAGGTCAATCTAAGGCATATTTTCTTTTTCTTGCACCTGATACATGATTTGTCTTCTTTTTCTCTTCATTCCCAACTCTTCCACTTATTTTTTGTTCTTTACCCTTTCACCAACCATCCTCAGCTTAGGCTGTTTGCCTATGTCAAGGTTCACAATACTCAAGGAAAGACGAGGGCCAATTTCAGGATTTTCACTAGACAAGGCTAGGTTAATTAGGTGTTTAGAAAAAAATGGTACATGTAAGGCTCAAATATTTGGAACAAGGGATGTATCATCATTTGGTTGGTTATTTTGTTGGCTAAAGGGTCTATTTAAGAACAATGACCTAAGATCCTTTTCTAATCCATTTAATGTATAATCTTACATAGAGTAATAGGGCAAGTTATGAATTAGGGAAAAATACATGAATCTAGCAAAATAAGCTCACGCTCACATGGCATTGCAAATATTATCAACAAAAGACTTACATATCATGCTTCTTATATCAATTTGTTCTTACTAATTAAAACAGATATTGTTAAACACCTAAACATGCATAGTTGCTATCTAGCTACTAATCAGAATTTTTTGTGGGTACCACTATTTTTCAAAACAAAACATAAAACACATGTTATATGCTATAAATATTAGTACTATATGATACACATATTATCTAAACATCCTAAATATACTGGTTCAACAGAAATTAAATATCCACGAGGAAAAAAAATAGGGGCAAGAAAATCTTGGGATAAAAAATTATAGTAATTACGGACTATAAGCTATTCATACTTTACTGAGCCCATAACTACCCACACCGCATTAAAAATGATGTGTATTGTCATCAATGCACAAAATCAAGCAAAATAAAAACAAAAATGGGTCAAAAATATACTTGGGCACCTACGTGCCGGTCCACCTTGGGTTGCCTCCCAAGTTGTACCTGAGTTGTTGTCGTAGCATGACATAAGCAACTTAGTTACTTTGCCTTCACCAATTGCCAGACTTCACTCTTGAGCTCATCTAGATGCTTCATAGACTGACGAATGTCAAAGACAACTTCTTTATAATTCAATATAAACTTGAGCTGACTAGTCTCCGTATCCATTAGAGCTCGCCCAATGTCTAGGGATGGTCTTGCCAAGATGATTGGGACGTCGAAATAAAATTCACAATCTAGAATCATAAAGTTTGCAGGGAACATGAATTTCTCTACTTTAACCAACAGATCACAAAGTATCTCTATAGGCTTCTCCACCATTTGATCCGCCATTAATAACTACATGCTAGTAGGAGTAGGGGCTCCCAATCCAAGCTTCTTTGGACCATAAGTGGCATTAGATAGATACTAGCACCTAAATCATATAGTGGCCTTGTCAAATCCAGATCACCTATAGTTCAAGGTATGGTGATCTTCACGCTTTTAAGATAAGGACTTCATAGTGATAATACTACAATGTTGAAGCTCTTGAGAAAGCTCCTGACTCTCAGCATGCTTCTTGGTGATTAAGTACTTTATGTACTTGTCATAGGCCGACATTTTCTCCAGAGCCTCAACGAGAGGGATATTGATAGATAGCTACTTAATCATTGATAAAAAGTGCTTGAACATGCCATTCTCCTCTATTTTTTTTTATTCTTTGCAGGAAAAGAGGAGGAGGCATAGGGATGGACTTAAACTTCTGTGGCGCTTTAGCTGCTTCACTCACCCCATCCTTACCATGATCATCTCTTTCATCCACATCCTTTGTTGCAATAATCTCCTCATGAACATCTTCCTCATCAACTAGCATCAAAGGATCAATAGTGCTCTTGCCAGTAACTATCATACATTGCCCCTCATTCTTAGGACTTTTCATTATTTTGCTAGGCAATGTACTCTTCGGGCACTGATTTCTCTGAGTTGACACATGAGTAAACTGTTGCTCAAGTTGTGTAATAGCCACAAAATAAGACTCTATTTTTTTATTTATGCTTGAAATATCTGATTTCATTCCACTAAGAGTGTCATCCTGTGTCTTAGCCTTTTCCAACAAATGGTCAAACATCTCCTCAATACTGGAATTGCCTGTACCTATGTGACAATTATGTAGTGGCATAAAAGGACCAGTTCTGAAGCCTTCTCTGTATCCCCAATCTATGTATGGACCTTAATTCTTCTCAAAGTAACCACCCCAGTTATCTTTGAAAGCTCCATCTATACCATGGTTTGACCTTGGCACAAATAGTCCTGATTAGACCCTTGGGCATTTTTTCAAGAAACCCCCCATCTTATCATTCACAAAACATTCACTCCCTCTTGATTCTATTTGATCACCACATCCATGCTTATGCGAAGTTGAGTAAACTATTGTAGAATCTCTTCATTAATTTTAGCTTGCTCTAAACCCACACTGAAAGCATATAGACTCTTCATGGAAGCTCTATCCCGCTATCCCCATGCATGATTTGTCTTGACCACTTGCTCTAGATGCTTAGCAATCCTTGCAAATGGTTGATCTAGAAAGATTGCCCCCATGATAGTGTCCAAAAAAGCCTGGCTATTCTTATCAAGATCATGATAAAAGATCTCCACCAAGGAATCATCAACTATCTTGTGGTTAGGGATGCTCCTCAGACATTTAGTAAACTGCTCCCATGTATTGCTCAAAGTTGTTAATCTAACCCTTCCACTTGAGGTTCTTTGATCTAAGGAAGTGCCTCTCCAAAAAGTCATTCTGCAAATTCTTCCCACTATAGAGATACAATCGGAAGACACGAAGTCCCATAACATCTATGGACATATATATATCCCCATCACACTCTTACAAGCAAATGCCACATTGGGCAAATGTATATATGGATCCTCTGATGGTAAGCCTGCAAATAGCCTATGGTTCTGAAGCATCTGATGTAACCCACTAGAGACTGTGAACTTTGTGTGTGCCGATAGTGGCAGTAACATAATAACTCTACTCATATCTATAGCCATAGAGTTCAACTTGTACTTATTCCATTGATAAGCATTAGCATTGAACTCCTAATGTTGTATAATGTCCTCCAAAGTAGTTGGATTCTCATTCGTATTATCATCATTATTACCCTAATTGAAAGTTGCATTGGATGCGTTGTTGGCATTTTCTTGGGCCATTCTTCTTACAATTTGTTCAATCTCTGGATCAAATGGAGTGAAGGGATTCCCTGACTCCAAATGTTAGGAATATAATACTCGTACACCCTGCAATGAAACAAAAAGAAAATCCAAAATAAAATAAATAGAACTAATGATTAACACTTGAATTATAATTACTAGTGAATTTAACAAAGTCTAGCCTTATTCCTCGGCGACGGCGCATAAATCTTCGATGTCACCTAAGTTACAGCTCCTTTTTAGAGAATTTTGGTCATGGTGAAACAATACTTCTAACTTTGAGGATAAAGTGATCATTGTCAAAAATAAAACCAAACTATAGGATAGGGTCAAACCCCAAGGGAATACAAGGTTTTGTCGTATTGATTCACAAAAAAGCATTTCAAGCATCAAAAAACTCTATTCTCAACAAAGGTGGGGGGATGTAATGATTGGTAATATATAAAACAATACTAATAAACTGAACAGACAACGAAATTGGAGAGCAACTTGAGAAATTGTGTTCCCTATGATTCACTAACTCAAACAACTCGAATAACACAACCTAAATTAGGACATTGCATGTAGGATGGTAACTTGTGTTCATCCAATCCTTGGGGAAAATTGAAGGTCAAATTTCACTATGGCGCTGGGCCGACAACCATAGTGTGCCAAACTAATGGTACCTATTGTTCCAATCAACCTCTCCTTAGCCGAGTTTGGTTTATAGATGAGAACACATCAATTGAACTTTATCATCCATTTGCTTTTCCTATTCATCACTATCTTGATCGGGATAATGACACTAGGTGGGTTTTAATGTTGGCCACCATTAAACAACAAGCAAAATGAAGGAAAAAAAGATAATATATAAAAGTACCCAACTCAAGAAGTGCAAATAATCCGTGTTATTAAGCTAGCTACTCATGGTTCATACAAACCCAAGTTGTGGATTTAGCCACTCATGTCTTGGGCACGTAAATCTCAATGAAATTAGAAGACATGGAAGATTTCTTAGCCAAACAAATCGAACAACAATGAAACCCTATTTGAAATTAGAATCACAAGCTTGAATGATGAAATTTATCCACAAGTGAAGATATTGTTGCAACAACTTTTAGCTATTTTTAGACTATTTTTACTGGTCATGAAGATAGAATTAGTGAAGGGATGTTGAATTGTATTCCAGGATTGGTCACTAAAGAACAGAATCAGACTTCGCAGGCAATGCCATCTTTGCAGGAGCTTAAAGAGGTTATCTTTTCTATGAATCCACACTCAGCAGCTAGTCAAGATGGTTTTAGTGACAAGTATTTTCAGGTGTGATGGGAAATTATTAAAGCTGATCTTCTAGAGGTTGTTCATTCTTTCTTCGATGGTAGAAACATGCCAAAATTTATGACATATGCTTGTCTGGTCCTTCTTCCCAAGGTGCAGCATCCTAATAAGTTGAATGAGTTCAGACCTATTAATCTCAGTAATTTCTCAAACAAGATCATATCTTAGTTGTTGTGCAGATGATTGGCCCCTATTCTTTCTGAGATAATCTCATCTAATCAATCAGGTTTTGTCAGAGGTAGGAGTATTTCATAGAACATTATGTTAGCCCAAGAGCTATCATGGCATAAAGAAGCCCAGGGAAGGTGATAGTGTTGTGATCAAGTTAGACATGACCAAGGCATATGATAGGATATCCTAGTCATTTATCTGCTTGGTTTTGAGGAGATTTGGGTTTGATGAGGTATTTATTATCATGATTTGGAGGATCACAAGTAATAATTGGTACTCCATAATCATTAATGGTTCAAGGCATGGATTTTTTCAATCTACTAGGGGGCTCAAGCAATGGGATTTTTTATCCCAAGCCTTGTTCATTTTAGGTGCAGAAGTCTTGTGTAGAAGTCTCAATGCTCTTTACTCTCAATAGTTTTAGAAAAGTTTCAACATGAAGACTAGGGGTCCTCAATCTAACCACTTCACTTTTGCTGATGACATTATTATTTTTTCTTCTACTGATACTCATTCTCTATAGATTATTATGAATACTCTTCAAGCCTATGAAAATGTTTCTGATCAACTGGTTAACAAAGACAAGAGTCACTTCATGGTCACTGCTAATACTTCTCATGATACTGTTGAGCAAATTAAAAGCATCACTGGTTTTTCAAAGAAGGACAATCC
The DNA here is from genome assembly GCA_025642045.1 of Solanum sejunctum. Taxonomy (NCBI): domain Eukaryota; kingdom Viridiplantae; phylum Streptophyta; class Magnoliopsida; order Solanales; family Solanaceae; genus Solanum; species Solanum sejunctum. The sequence continues at coordinate 7,277 of JAOTQJ010077951.1, read as the reverse complement.
TATTAACTATTTAGGATGTTCCCCTTACATAGGGGGGCAGATAATAATATACTATTTTGATCTAGTGGCCGAGGTTGTCAAGAAAATCACTAGTTGGCAAGCAAAAATATTGAGTTTTGGTGGCATGGTTACTTTGGTAAAACATGTGCTTCTCTCCATTCCTATACATAGATTAGCAGCTATATTGCCCTACAAAACAACTCTGAAGTGCATAAAAAGTATGATTGTAGACTTTTTTTGGGGATGGGATCAAGATAAGAGGAAGTACCATTGGGCTTCTTGGGAAACACTTGGATTTTCTTTACATGAAGGTGGTATAGGGGTGAGAAATCATACTGATGTCTCTATTGCTTTCCAATACAAACAACGGTGGATATTTAGAATATGCAATTCACTATGTAATCAATTCTTGAAAGCTAAGTACTATCAAAGAGCTAATCCTATTGATAAGAAATGGGACATAGGACAGTCACTGGTGTGGAAATACTTGAATTCAGGTTCATGTTCATTTTAGTGGGATGATTTGTTAGGGATAGGGCCTCTAACTAGCCATGTTTTTGATAGTCATATATTGGATAACACTAAGGTGCAACAATTTTTTAGTACTGGCAGTGGAATGAGGGTGTGACCAGATAAAATGCTACTCCAATTCTGGTGTCTCAAATTTTGCCAACCAAATTTCAATACCAAGCTGAAGTTCCTAATGAAGCAATCTGGAAGTTAACTGAACATGGTCAATTAACTATTGCATCTCCTTGGAGTGCATCAGAAAGAAAAAAGAGAAGAGTCTAAGTATACCATTATTAGCGCACAAAACATTCCTTTCAAGGTGTCATTCCATATTTGGAGAACATTAAAGAACAAATTTCCTACCAATAATAAACGCATCACTTTTGGCATGGAACCAACTGTCTGTTCTTGTTGTATTATATCTGGACTTGGCAACATTCAACATATCTTTTTCACAGGAAGCTTTGATAATTACATATGGCAATATATCTCCAGTTTCTTAGGTATTACTCACAGCCACACCCCTTTTAGAAGCTTGTTGATGTGTTGGTGGCAAAGTAAGACAAAAAATGATATCCACAAGCTTTTGATCCAATCAGTACCCATATTTATATGCTGGAATTTGTGGAAGAACTCATGTGCTGCAACATATGGTTATAAAAAGCTAATTATTGCTAGGGTGAAGTAACTGATTATTATAGACATCTTCTTTCTGCTTGTTACTTTTTTTCTTGTATGACTTGGCCTAGCACTTAGCAGGAAATGATTAATCTGGTGGAGACTAGCACGGATGAAATATGGATCACAAGGGTCTATTGGAAACCTGCTGCTAATTCTTGGTTGAAAATTAATACGGATGGTACTACGCTGCATAATCCAGGTAGATTAGGTTGAGGGAGAATCCTTAGAGATCAACATGGTAATATATTGTTTGCGTTTACTATTCCATTAGGATTTGGCACAAACAATCAGGCTGAAGCACAAGTTGCATGATATGGTATGCAATGGTGTTCTTAACATGGTTATGCTTGTATTATTTTAGAAGTCAATTCTCAACTCCTTTATAAATGGATCAGTTCTGATTTTAAAGATCCTTGTAGTTTATACGAGTTTATCAGTGAGTTAGACGATGTTATTTCACAGCCTAATGATTTTCATTGTCAACATGCATACCGAGAGGCTAATGGTTCACCTGACCTGCTATCTATGTGGAGTATCAGATATTCCCCAACATCTCTACACATATCAACAACTCCCTTCTAAAGTCAAAGGTGTCTGTTTGATGGATAAATTGGGTTTTCTCAATTTCAGAAGGAAGAAATCAAGAAGAATTAAACTATTGCCTTAAGTTTTAGTGTTTGTTTGTTGTTTTCTTTTATTTTATCTCTGGTTAGGTCTTTCCTTGTTGCTTTATGTAAAGGGAGAGTCTCCCAAGTTACATGTTTTCCTAGAAAATTTATTGAGAGGAGTCCTCTCATAGGTTCTCTTGGTTTGCTTCTTTTAGAATATGGTAATCAGTTAGTTGTACTTAGTAGGACAATCAACCTTGCAAACAATCTTAGGGTCAAAGGTAAGGTCTATGACCTCTTCATTGTACTTCTTTTTGCTTTGGTTACATAATAAGGCTTGGGTGTGTGCAACTCAACCCCTGACCGTCCAAAGGGGTTGGACCCTTTGGCATAGGTCTGTTCCCATTAAAAAAAAAGTAAAACCCTAATTTTTTACTGTAAACCCTACTAAAATCTAAGTGTTGTATCAAGAAGTATGAAAATTTCTTTAAAAACCCTCCAAAAGAACTAATTCCAAAACCCTATCATATACTATTTATAATACCCTTAAAATAACTAGAAAATCTAGTCGGCAACTGCTACGACTTGTAGTTACTGCTCATAGGGTGACATACGAGCCTTAATCGAGCTTTTGTGTCCAGAACATGGCAATTTGGATTTTACTGCTATGATTCGCCTATATGAGTTGTAGTCTGGTATATGAATCGTAGTGCCTACTTACATTCCACCCTTGAATTTCTTGGTCCAATTTTAATCAACAATGTTAATCGCTATGAGGACCCCTTCTATGAGTCGTAGTGAGGACTATGACCTATACCCTGAGCTCATATTACTAAACTTCAAATTCTCAGATTTTGCTATGATCATCCCTTATGACTCGTATTGGGTCTCATAGATCTTTAAAAATCAACCAAGTCTGCAAACTTTTCCAAAAATGAGGCAATCCTACATTTTCTGCAAATATAAACACAAAAACACATAAAAACCAATAAACAATCGCATTGAGAACACACAAAATCCCTTTCTTTAGACACCAAATGTACTATATTTTGATAATACATAAACACCCTCACTTAGAATTGTTGCTTATCCTCAAGCTATAACTCAATCTAGTAAGATAATAAGCAATATATAGCAATAAACTTACTGACATATACCTTACTCTCTCTCAACTCCAGTACCCATTACAACATGTTCAAAACATGATCATGTAGCTATTAAGCAAATCAAAACATATTGACTCATTTGAGAATCCAACTATGAAAAGTTAAGTAGCATCAACAATCGACATTTGCTGAATAAGTCTAATACTAACCATGCAATGCAAATGCCCTCAAAGAAAAAAAGTCCCTTCTTAAACACTTGATATGATTTCAAAAGATACTCATAGGATTGTGCAATCATACTCACACTCAAAAATGTGATTCATGCATATAACTAATATCGTAGGCTTGCCCATATACTCACAACTCGGACTGTTGACTAGCTGGATTAGGATCACTTTAGGACTTCATAGGCTTATAACATAGGTTCATGGGGCTTTGGTGTGGTATTTGGTGCAATTAGTGACTAAATTCCAACCTTCATCTATACTTTTTGACACTTTCACCTGAACAACTCAACCATTCTCAACTTGCCCTCCCTTACTCCTTATTGTCTAGATTTCTGGGTATTTTCTCTTCATTGTTTAGCTTGTGTTATTTTCAAACTTGTTTTGCTTTATCTCAACTCATATAGGCATCTTTTTATCTTACTCGGTACATGAATTTCTACTATTTCAATTATTCCTAACTCACCACCTCATTTTTTCTATTATACCACGACATAGTCCACCCTTAACTTAGGCTTTTACCCTAAGGTGAAGTACACATCTAATCCCTAAACCAGGGCCACTTTGGGTAGCCACCCTCAACCTAGGTTTTTTTCCCTCAATCAAGGTTCACAATGTTCAAGGATACACTAGGGCCAATATTAAGTTATTTCACTAGAAAAGATTAGGCTAGCTAGGTATTACGAAAGAAAAGGTACATCTAAGGCTCAATTATTTGGAAAAAAAGATACACTCTTTCATTTGGTGAGTCATTCAGGAAAAAGTGGACTAAATGAAAAAACAAGGGCCTAAAATCCCTTCCTAATCCATACAATCTGTAGTACAACTCAAAGTTATCGGGTAAGTTCTGAATCAGTAAACAATGCATGAACATAGAAAAATTAGCTGATACATCCATAGCATTGCATACATAGATAGCATAGACTCACAGATCATGCTTTTAGGATCAACTTGCCTTCACCTAGTTAGAACAAACAATTCCAAATCATTCAAACATGCATGATCATAAAAAACTATTAATCAACAAAATGTTTCAAAGGTACCAATTTTTCAAAAATTTTATAAACCATCAAAACAATGTACATGCCAAGAGTTTAATTATCATATACCAACAAAACTATCCACAACATATAAAATGTGGTGGTTCAATATAAAAATAAAAATCCACAATATAAAAGAACACAAGCAAAAAACCTTGGGATATCAAAAACTGGGATAGTTACGGACTAAAGGCTACTCAGATTTCAACCTCGTCCATATCTACCCACACCCCCTTGAAAAATATTTACTTTGTCCACAATGTACAAAAATAATAACAAAATAAGTATATGGGGTCAAAAGTCAAAAATCAAATGGTACCTCAGCACTGGTCTCTAGTTGTCCCTGAGTATCTCCCTCCTGCGAGGAAGTCTGTATTGCAGCCATGCTGGATAAGCCAATGCCTTGCAATCTCTCAAGGTCTTGAGCTTTCCTCAGCACCTTTCCCTCTCTCTATGTCTTTAAGATGAACTCAATGATTCATCTAGCTCCTCATACTCCTAGGAGGTCTTTTACCACTTGTTCCTCTCTTCTGCATCAGCCTCCTCCATAGGCCTCTTCCCTGGAGCATGCAGTGAATCATCTTAGAATATATCAAATAGTGGATTATCTGTAAGTGTAGACTCAGGAACTATGAATTGGAGCCGCTAATGAAGTAATCAAGACACCCTTGAACTTCGTCAACTTTTGACGAAAGGCTGATAAATCTACAAGTTAGGCCTCAGTAATAATTTTTTGAACACTCTCCTCGAAGGAATCAACTCGAGCATCTACTATACCAATTCATTGATCAATAACTAAAGCTTGCATCTATCCTTCGATGGTTGAATTGTCTGTTGGACCCATGGCTTAATTTGCCTCATGAGCTGAGCTAATTGTGCCTTAGCCCATGATACTCTTTGAACCATGGACTAAAAAGCAATAGCAGGCATGGTATGTGTAGATGTAATCATGATGTGGATGGCTTGGTATAGATGCAACTGTAGAAGGACCTATGTCAGTATCGACTACCGCAAGCTACTGTGGTCCCTCATCAGAAGTTGTAGTAGCTAGAGTAGTAGTGGTGGCAGTCATCGAACACTTGGCCTATGGCTAAGCATGAATGTCTTAGGCATAGGAGAAAGAAATACTCGCTGAAGTGCCACTGTGTTCTCATCAGCCTTGATCAAACTGGGATCCATGGTGTGGTGAGCTTCCACCAGGGGGTCTAGATAAAGTAATACATCTACCTTTGTCTCTACACATAGCCTATGTATAAGAATGGGAAATGGCATGCAGGTAGTCCTCTTGAGCTGACATATGGATCTGCTCAGCTATGAAGTGCGCCTAATGAATGTCGTAGCTAGCTAAGATGTTGGCAACAAGAACAAATCACTCCAATGTAAGAACATTTTCTGTGAACATGGGTCAGATGCGAGATCTAACAATAGGCCACCTTACTATGGGCTATAAATGAGTCATCACCCATGCAGGCTCTAGACCATGCTCATTGATCTAACTTGCAATCCATATTAGGAGCTCAGTCGCCTTGTCCACACTTTTAAAAATAACAACGTGTCTAATATACCGAATTTGGTGATGAAACTCACCTTTAGACTTTGGTCCTCTTTATAAAGGACCAAACTATACTAAGTTGATGGTTTCCTCCAATATTTTGACCCCTCGACCTCTCATCAACACCTCCCATAATCTGGGCTCCTTGAGAGTCTTCTTCTTCTTTAGAAGATCCTTAAGTATGGTTGTTGTGTTGGGTATGCAAAATGCTCATACCATTTCTAGAGAGCAATGATCCACCTTTTTAGTAAGCCATCCAAGCCCATGTCATATCATGTCATTTTTAACTCCATGGACATGGATTAACCATGTATCAATGAGTCGAGGCTCCTCATAGAATGAACATACTATCTTTAATTGCCCCTTTCTTTCTATGACATCATCATAAATATTCTTCATCCTTTCGACACGACACCAATGTGTTTGAGAATCTAGTAGAGCTAAAGTGGATGAAGACTGTCCAACCTCCCGACTCTGAGAATCTTCCTTAGAACTCGACTTCGTGTGTGTGGTAGTCATTTATGGTAAATTTTTCTCAAATTTGCCCTGACTTTCCTCCTTATCAGACTGGGAGGTACTATCTATTTGTATTAGCATTGGTGCAGTTTGTGTATCTGCCCTAGTTTCAGGCCCTTGTGCCTCTATTTGTTTGTTATCTGAAGATTCATCAATAAACTTTCTTCTAAGGGCTTTGATTGTTGCTTTTCTACTCTTGGGGACCATAATATCTGCAAACAAGTGTAAACTAAAATGATCAGCCCCAAAATCGTTCAACAAAATAAACAAAAAAGAAAAGAAGAACAAAGAAAAATTAGCACTCCAATTATTGTAGGTAGCAGGTACGAGACCCTAGTATGACTCGTAGTGAAGACTACGAGCTACACCATGGCCTCATTGTCCACAGGTGCGTTTTGATTTCAGTTACTGAAACTAGATACGAGACACAGTTACGACTCGTAGCCTTAACTACGAGTCATAGTTAGGTCTCACACCAGGTTTTAGCTTGCAAAATTCAACATAGGCTTAGGTCTATGAGACCCTACTATGGTTCGTAGTGGACACTATGACTCATAGGTGGGTCTCATGTGGTAAAAGTCCAAGGTCTTTAAGCTATTAATATTCCCTATGAGAGGCAACTATGATTTGTTGACTCTTCTATAAGTTGTAGGAGTCTCCCATAGAAGGAAAGAATAGGTTCCTGAAGTACCTATCATTTCACCACAAGGACTACAAACATCATACAAACAAAATTAAACAAAATCAAAGCAAACGTAAATCTACAAATCAAGCACACATCACCCTGTATCCACAAGAAGATTTCACTACTACTTTATCCCCTCAATCCAAGTTTCAACAGTAAAAGCATATTCAAAAGCAATTTTCCACACATCATTCATGAATATTTGTTAGATAACTATTCCCAAATCACACAAAGTTCAATCAAGCGCACACATACAGATTCAAGGCATTATGCCACAAACAACAACAACAACAACAACAACATACCCCAGTGCCTCAAAAGGCTCCCACTCATTGCGGGGTGAGGGGGGGTCGGA
>JAOTQJ010077911.1:0-12759 GCA_025642045.1 Solanum sejunctum | reverse complement strand
AGGATAACTATCCAATTCAAAATATTTCAATCAAAGCCTACATAAATCATTCTCAATACCTCACACAAGAAGTACAATATTCTATATACTTAACAAAGGTTAAGAAATCCACGTTCCTTGTATAAAGTCTTGAATCACATCAATTCCAAAGTTTTCGCCTTTTCTATGACACTCCAGTTCACTAAAATCTATTTAAATATAGCATCATAATTATATAATGAATCGAACAACACTAAAATCAATTAGTTCAGTGAAAAGGATAAAATGGTCCAAAATTTCATCATCAGAAAATATCATTGGGATCTAGAAATTTATAGACAAAAATATTTTTTAAGTGATAAGGAATTCAATGGTGAAAACCATTTCAAAAATGGAGCTAATATGAGAAAGAGATCGTATGTTAAAGTTTTTGAAGTACATTAAAAATGCAGCACCAAGATCTGCAAATTTTACCTTGAACGAAGCAACAAAGTCAATTTCTGAAGTTCCCAGTATGTTCTCTTCGGAAATATATACAATCTAGGCTTTTGAATCGCTCAAATTCGATCAAAATTGAGAGAGAAATAGTTTGTTATAGTTTGGGGAAAGTTTGCGATCTTCTCTTCTCTTCCATGGAGAAAATCCCCAATTTTTGCAATTCTTTTGAAGTGAAAGAACTTGGAAGGACATTGATTGAAAGTATTATCTTTGATTCTTGAAATCTTGACTTAAACTCTTTAGAATTCTTGAAGAAGAACCATAATTCTTGAAGAAGAAAAGTCAAGAAATCCTTTCTTGAGATTCTTGAATTTGTTTCTTGAAACCCTAGGTTATGATTTAAAATCCTATTAGAACTTCAAGAATAGATGAAGAAATTTAGGTTGGGTATATTGAAATTCATGAAGAATACTTACCTTGAGGAGGAATATTGGAAGTTAATCCTAACTTGATGATTTTCTTGATGTTTCTTGAGCGTTCATGTTTAGAAGAGAAGGGAGAGTGTTTTGATAATGAAAAACTATTGTTTTATATATTTTGGAGACCATAAATAGAACCATAAAGGTTTTAGGATAAAAATACGCTCAAATTATAAAGAAAAAATGTCATTAACTCAACTAGTGAGGATCCGCGACGTGAACAACTCTACACCTCTTCACCAAAATGGTCATAACTTTCTCTCTGAACTCTGATTAATGCAAACTTAGATGCTTTGGAAAGCTAATTTGAATATCTTCGATTTGATATATTATGTGTCATCTAAATCATTATACTTGAGGAATTACAGTCATTTAAAATTGACCCTTCTATCGACTCATACGAAAACTTAGTTGCTAAAAATTCTTTGAACTTCGCTTGATGTAAAAGATCCCTTATGACTCTAAATCACACCTAATATACTTTAAATACTTAAGAATTGATCCTAGCACGTATATACAACTTATAAGTCATTGGTTCATCTAACTTTTATAAAATCATACATTAGAACTACGACCTTATATCAACTCTAATTCTATTCCCATACTAAGAAATTGACTTTAACATTTAAGCTCAATTAAGAATCCTCAATTAAAATCCTATATCATATGAAGGATGACTCAGTCTTAGCTTAAGCAAAATTTGGGGTGTTACAATTGTGCTTTGTGGGCTATTGTAAGATTGTTATGACATTTAAATAGGTTGTACATGATGCGTACATGCTAATATGTATTAGAAAATACGATTAGGGGCGGAAAAGGTTAAAGGAATATGCTCGGGTTTATAATCACCCGCTTACTAACCATGTATTATTTTCTTATGTAATTGGGATGCCAAGGTGTATCTATTGGCTATTAATGCTAGTTTTATCATCTATTATGTTGTAGATAAGTATTTTGAGGAAGGAAAGGTTATATTGAGATAGTAACAAGGTCCAATGATGAGGTATGTAAGGTTACTTGATTTCGTATCATTTGGCATGAAACATAGATCTCTCCTTGGTACATAAAGCATTCACCAAATCTGATAAAACTATTAACCATGTCTCCACTCTTTTACATGTTCATATGATTCCATACATAGTCCCTTTCAAAACTACATACATGCTTGGATACCAAGTTACATGAGTTCTTGTTACGGAGTAAAGTTCATGAGTTGTCCATTTCATACGCAATTCATCATTTGTGTAATATACTCTTTTCATTGTCATGTTGTCTTATGTGATTATCCACATGTCACATATTACATATATAGTCCTACAACTCCAATATTATGGCCACCAAAATAATCCATGTCAAAGGCAATTGAAAGATAAAGTATACAGTTTTTGGTAGGTGGTAGCCCAAGGGGTGGAGATAGCACCTAGCCAGGGACGATCCTATCAATGGAGGGTAGGCCGAGGGGTTGAGTATAACCTATCTAGGGATGAACCAGATATAGTTTCACCAATGATCAGTTGGTTATTTATTTTACATCTGTGCACATATTATACAGTAAAGGTAAAGTAATATAAAAAACATAAAGTACATGATTCCACAGTACAACCAAAGATGGTCCCAAATTTTACATCGGTGCATGGTTTCATTTGAGTTGTTACTTTATATATAGTATATCCTACCTTACATACTCAGTACATTATCTCATACAGACGTCCCTTGTGAGGGACCTGCATTTCATACTGCAGGTATAGGTGCTAGTAGATCTCCCCACTAGACATTTAGCGGTTATTAATAAGCTCTAGGTTGCTTTGAGGCTTTGTATATATCTAGAGCTTACATGTTTTAATTGCACAGTTTGTTGAGGTGGGGCCTGTTCCGACCCTTATCAGATGTTTTATTTATTTAGAGGCTTTGTAGACTATTTAAAGTAAAGTATGGTCATGTCTCGTACTTTAAATACCATGGCCCCAATGGCCTAGTCATATACAGTTCCTTTTGACTTGTTATCACTGTTTATGTGCTTTAAGGCATGTCAAAGGTAGAAATCTCTTATAGTACGTATAGAAAGCACATAGATACAGGTTGGTTCTCCCGAGCCTTATCGGCAGTGGGTGTCAGTCCGCCCTAACGGGACTTTAGGGCGTGACAAAACCATTCCTTCAAAAGCTCACCCCATACAAATGAACCATGATCTCACAATGCATTGCCAGGATAAAATAAATGACCTACACAAAAAAAAATTATCTCTCCAAGTAAATCCCCTTAGAGTTGTGTCACCATCTATGACAAGAAAAATTTTGAGATTGAACGAGGTGTACCTCAATTAGTCATCAATTACAAACCCTTGAACTCTGCTCTTCGACGGATTAGTTATCCTATTCCTAAAAAAATATCTCCTCTAGCCTATTTATGATGATACAATCTTCCCAAAATTTGACCTAAAATCTTCCTAAATTTTGGCAATCTTAGTATGAAATATTTTTGAAATAACAAATGGTACTTGGCATCAGAGCCAGGGGGAAGTAAGGATTATTATTCTTGCTTTTAACTTGCTACTATACAGTATTGTCAGATCTGTTCTGTAAAAGATGAATTAACTTATCCAATTTGGTAGAATCTATTTTATTATAAGAAGATCTTTATGCAGATTATGCTGTGAATTACCAAGATCTACATTGTATAGGTATCCATAAGACTCGACTGGACTACCATTAAAGACTTAGTGGACTTATAGATGGTTATTTATAACCTTTAGATCATCTAATTATAGAACTTCTTAAAATGAAAAATATCTAGCCTTTATGTATAAAATTAAGTCTATTAACTTATCTATCAGATCTGACTCTTCCATATTATATAGAGTTAAGAACTTGAATAATTTTCTTTATGGAACCTATTGGTCTCTTGATCAAAGGACAAGGGCATTTAAGTAATTAAAGTTGTTTGCTTAACTAATTCTTTTTTCAGATCTCGTCATTTCTTTCTTTAGTTCCATTTCCTCTTCCTCTAAAAATACCTTTGATTCAACCCCATCTTCGTCCATTTCACCCGATTCTAAGCTCAAGGAAGAGATTAGTCTGTCAAATTTGTAGCAATCCATTGAAGACTGGAAGATCCCAAAACATCGCTAGTCTACCATTTACAAATCTTCTAGGTATACATTAATAAGTGACTACCATATTTCTACCATTGAACAAGCAATCCCTCTTAGGTCAGATCATAAGGATATCAAACTTCTCAACCCCAAGTCTACAGAAAAATATAGATGAAAACACAATTATCTTCACTTTGGACTTGTTTAGATTGCCATTAAACATCTTTCTAGAGAAGGTCAACATACTTTTATTCTTCTTTGTCTTAGGGACTTAAGGTTTTTGGATTTTAATGACCCTCTCCTAGGAATAGTGGAAACCAGTCTCCATAGTGGTCCATTCTATATTTGATTGCTTCCCAAATTTCATTGTATCTCTTAAAGATATGAACATCTTAGATTCCTTAACTCTGAATGTTAAAACTTTTAATTACAACATCAAAACTAGGTCTCTCCCCATAGCAATTATCTATAGAGTCCAATACTAGGTCATGAGTTCAACCTTTAATATCGGTGCCATAAGAAGTAGATATAAAGGTGAAACTATTCTTTTCAAGATAGATCTCCAGCAATCTCATCTATCTGCCCCCAAGCCTATCTCTTGGAATCAAGTTTCTTTACCTCAGAACTGGTAGTTGCAGGAGACACCCAGGCTGGGAAGCCAACTAATACTACTGTCTCACAAATAAAATAGTTTACTAGTGGAACTCTCTCAATTTCTTTTCAAACATCCCTTAGCCAAAGGGTCTCCACCTCCTCGTCTGTCCCATCTAAAGCAACGAGACTCAGCTTATTCATTCCCTACTAAGTTTAAAGCTATTGATTTTTATAAGAAGATCCCTCAGACCAGCTACATGGTAGTAACCCCTAAAATCAGTGATGACCCATCACGATCCCCTACCTATTCATCTTTGGGTACGAAACTGGGTGTTTTAACACAAGATTTTCAAATTGACAAAGAAAACCTTAGTCGAGAGTTTTACTCATCCAAAAATACTTTGAAAAGCATTGGTTCTTCAATAATTTTCAAAATAATGATAGAAAAGATTTTCAAGAAATGTATTACAATTTTCTGAACTCAGTCCAAAAATAAATTCATTTCTTTGAGTGGTATGAAGCTTATATAGATTACCACCATTTAGAATACCCCTTTTCAAAATCAATAAATATTTTAAAAGTATGGATAACCCTTAATAGAGGGGAAATAACTTTTGAACTTCCTCCATCACAAGGGTTTATGATGTCTTTTACTGATAGCTCTATAGTAGTAGCACCTTTTCAAAGGAGAGCTAAAAATGAAGCCATTAGCAAAAAATATACCAAAAGTATTATTGAACAAAATAATTATACAAACAAGTATATTCATGCCCTTGGGGAATTTCTAGTGTCAAGACCATCCTTGCCTGCCACCACTACTTCTTTCAGACCTCCCGAGGCTTCTACCAACTAATTACCTCTCTTCAATCCCTATGAGATCCCTAGGACAATCATTAAACAACTCCAATTTCACAAATCTTCTAAGAAACTCCCTCCTCTTTCTGACCTTCAATGTTGAATCTCATAAATAGAAAAAATCTTTGCTCTAGATACCCCTTGCAAAGAAACATCCTCTCGTTTGATTGGAGTCTTAGAAGAAGTTGCTTCAGACCAGGACCCTGAAGTGGAGGTCCCTCTTGAAGATGCTCCTATTAGATCTGAGTTTTTCAATTAGAGAAGACCACAAAAATTATATTACCCTAGGTAGTTTAATAATTTTCAAAATAATGAGACTTAGATTTTCAAGAAATTTATTATGATTTTTTGAACTCTGTGTAAAAACAAATTCATTTCTTTTAGTGATTTGAAGCTTAAACAGATTACCACCATTTAAATACCCTTTTTCAAAATTAATAAATGTTTCAAAAGTATGGAGAACCCTTAACGGAGGGGAAATAACTTCTAAACTTCCACCATCACTAGAATACAAAGTAAGTTCAGATCATCTATTGTAAGCTTATGAACTTGATACAATAAGTTTCCCTTAAAATCTGTGGGCAAGATAAGATTTTTGAGACCTGGAGTAAGTTTAGAAGTTATTTCCCCTCCGTTAAGGGTTCTCGATACTTTTAAAACATTTATTGATTTTGAAAAAGGGAATCCTAAATTGGGGTAATCTGCACAAGCTTCAAACAACTCAAAGAAATAAAGGTATTTTTTGGACAGAGTTAGATGGGCAAACCATTCCTAATTCGACAAATACATTGGTTTATACCATCATAAAGACTTTCATAAGAAGTCCAAGTATATTTAGATAATGTTCCTCTGAGATATTGAATAATCTTAAATGCAAAACTCTGTCTGATTTTAAGTGTTATAAGGATTTCTTCCTCACAAGAATTTATGAAAAGCCTGATGGAAATCTTCCATATTGAAAGGAACTATTTCTAGATGGATTGCCTAAATCCCTTAGAGATTTGGTCAAAGAAGAACTCTACGAAGTACTTGGTTAAAGACCAGATCTGACAGTACCATATAGTAGCAAGTTAAAAACAAGAATAATAATCCTTACTTCCTATCCTTTTGATATCCTCATGATCTGACTCAAGAGGAATTGTTTGTTCAATAGTGGAAATATAGTAATCACTCATTAGTGACCACCTCGAAGATTTGTAAATTATAGACTAGAAATGTTTTGGGATCTTCTAGTCGTCAATGGATTACTGCAAATCAGAAAAACTAATCTATCCAGAATTTTCTTACGTGAGAATTCTTGTAGGGAAGAAAAGAATTGGAATAGAAAAGAAAATAGAACTAACGGAATCACATGACGACAATAAAACATCAATCTCTCCCAACAATACTCAAGTTGTTTCACAACAATGAGAAATTGAAGTTATCATCAAGCAACCCTCGATAAATAAGTCTGGACTAGGCCAGCTAAGATATCAAACCTTAGCAGACTATGCCATGAAAGGTATACCACCATCATTCCTTATGGAGAATACAAGCCACATCCCAATCCCAATCTCTAATCCTAAGAAATGGGTTGACCTACTTGTAGAAGAAGAAGAAGATGTAGCTCAACTAGCTTTGACAAATGAGCTCCTTATGTTCAAATGAGGATTTCCAAAATTTCTGTCAGCTGATTGGATTCAAAGAACCTATTATGACTCTACCAGTAGAAGAATAATGATCAACCAATTCTAGTTCTTCAATAATATATGCTCTAAGGTGGCAGCCCTAAGCCACGCCTCAACTTCCAAAGCGGCAGCCAAAAGCCACACATTAACTTCTTTGACTTCTAAACCGGTGGTTCCAAACCCCACTCCAACTTCTTCTTCTTCCTAGATGGCTGCTGTCGACACCACCCATAGCTTGATATAGGTCGAAAGTCCCATCAATTACCCATACAATTTTTCTCAACAAACAAAAGCGATATACAAATCAAACCCTTTAGCCACTTTTCAATCAACTTCCTCTACCAAAGGGTCATCCTCCTATGACCCAAACTACTTTAAAAATGACATAGTGTACCCATTTATCAAAAGTGAGCCCACATTTTGGCATCCCACTCCACAAAACATTGCTAAGAAAAAGCTTAGCCTTTCTACAAACTTCATCAGAAAACTCCAGTATATACTCAACAGTTTTATGAGTTTATACTCATGGACACCTAATCATGCTTGTTCAAACCCTAAAAAGATAAAAAGACACAAATCCATATTACCCATACCACAGTATGGATCAACAAGATAATCTCACCTAAAGATTGCGGCATACATCCAGCCAAATACAAAAAACTCTCTCAATCTTTTGAGCCAATAAATTACAATTATTTTGACTACATAAATGCATGGATAAATGTAATCACCTTACAAAATGATGTTGGAAAGCATTTGATTTCTCCTATGGGAAAAATAATTCAGTTCTGAAGTTCTACAATGGTTTCTACACCAATTCGTCTATGGTCATAAAGTTGAAATCCTTCCACCCCCAATCCTTGAAGGGTATGAACTCATTTGCCAAATGTTTTTTAACCAACATCAAAGTCCTTCAATCCTACAATTTTCTCATATGTTCCATATCCGATGGATATATTCCCAAAAGTTTGCATTTCCCAAACCGGAGGGACAAAAGGTCCTGACAGTCAATCAGTAGTAAAAAAATTTTATTTAGTAAATTAGCTTGAAATTTTAAAATATAGAGGGAAATTGCTACAATTCCTTTTTTTATGGTAAGATAATTTTATTGAGTTTTATTCCAGTGTTTAGAAGAAAATGCAATGATATGATCTTTATTATTTTTCTTTTGTTTATAATAAAGATAAACGCTGGAGTATTTTAGGGAGCTCAAACTCTCTCTCTCTCTCTCTCTCTCTCTCTATATATATATATATATATATATATATATACTTTCCTTTACAGGACAAATACTAATTATTGTTGCAATAAGCCGGCTAGGTAAGCATTGCAATAGATCGTATAAGTATTGCAATAAGCCATAAAAATGTTATAGTTGATTATATAAACATCTGAAGAGGTCACGTAAGTCATTAGCATTGATATGGAAAAATTGTTAGTAATAAAGTTCTATGGCAACGACTATAAAACATTGCCATTCCCACATAATTTTGTTGCACCAGAAGAAACAGAAACTGCTCGCATAGAACTTTCTATGGCAACACTTTATCATAATTGTTGCAACACCCGCTACCATAACTTTGTAGCCATACGAGTTGATGTGATGCTTGGATCACCGTTGCCATAGGCCTATAGCTATGATCTTTTAATCTATAGCAATGATTTTCCTAGGGTTGTCACAGGCCTAATTTCCAATAGTGTTTGTGAGATTGGCTCCTCCTAGATTTGATGGTACAATATAGAATAGGGCATATGGCTCTCTGATAGAGTGCCAATATCGATTATTTTATTCAGATATTCTGAAGATCCATGGAGTAACTTAGACATCTTATCAGTTTACAGGCTTGGCCAAAGAGTGGTGGAGGTCGATTATGGCCCTGAGGTTAGTTGATGTTCTAGCAATGAGTTGGGAGTATTTTACTGAGATATTTATTGAGAGGTTTATACCCTATAGACTTCATGATATACATCATGATAAGATCGATAGATTGGATTAGGGCTCTATGATTCTGACCAAGTATGGTGTAGATTTCATAAGTTGTCCCACTATGCCATGTCCTCTATTCCCTTGAAGTTTGAGCAGATTCACTAATTTGTGAAAGGGTTCATATGTTATCTCTAGGAGGCCATAACCTCTTCTTTGCTATCTGGTGGTTCCTTACAGAGTATTATTGACCATGTTAAGATGATAGAGGGCATCAAACATGCAAAACAGGATGGTACTAGAGGTTTCAGGTATAGAACTCGAGGTGGCTCTCCTGGTGGGTCTAGTTCAGTGGTGAACATCAAGTATGTTATGTCATTCCAAACTGGATAGAGGCAGAGACATCTAATGTTGTGATTATAAGTATTGTTTTAGTTTGTCATCATTCTGATACAGTGTTGTTCGACTCTAGGTCCACTTATTCATATGCATTTACTTACTTTTCTAAGACAATATAATACTGGTATGTATAAGCCTATAATCTACCTATTTATGTTTCTACACTGGTGGATGAATCCATAGTGGTGGATCTAGTATATTGGGTATGTATTGTGGTATTCTCAGGTAGAGAGACACAAAATAATTTGATCCTCCTAGGCATGCTTGACTTTGATGCTATTTTAGGTATAGATTGGTTGTCCCCTTATCATGCGATCCTTGACTATTATGCTACAAATGTGGCCTTCGTGTGTCTAGGTTTACCTCAGTTAGCGTGGACTGGTGCTCGTAGCTCTTATTCTGAGAGGGTGATTTCCTATGTTCGTGCACGACGTATGATAGAGCTTGGGGGTTTATCTTATTTGGATCATGTGTGCGATATTTCTAATGAGTCATCTTGTTTAGAGACCACTAGAGTGATTAAAGAGTTCATAGATGTTTTCCTAATGACTTACCAAGTGTTTTTCCAGATCGCGATATTGATTTTCCCATTGATTTGGAGTTTGGCAATAAGCTCATCTCTATTTTCCCTTAGTGGATGACTCCTATAGAGTTAAAGGAATTGAATGAGAAAATAGAAGATCCGTTGAAGAAGGGCTTTGTTCGGTCTACTATGTCACCTTAGAGTGCACCGGTGTTGTTCTTGAAGAAGAAGAATGGTACTATGAGAATGTGCATTGACTACTATAAATTAAATATAGTGAACATTACGAATAAGTATTTCTTGCCTCTTATTGATGATTTATCTGATCAGCTTCAAGGTCCTTTCATGTTCTCCAAAATTGAATTGAGGCCAGGGTTTTACCAGTTGAGGGTTCAGGAGTCTGACATCCCAAAGACTGCTTTTAGGACTCGATAAATGCACTACGTATTTATGGTTATGTTATTTAGGCTAACTAATGCCCTTTGCTACTTTTATGGAGTCGATGAATTGATTATTTAGACCTTGCCTGGAATTTTTATGATTGTATTCATTGACGACATCTTTGTATATACCAAGGGTGAGGCGGGCTATGTTTGTCACCAGAGGACTGTGCTCCAGAGATTGTATGAAGAGAAACTGTATGCGAAGTTCTCCAAATGTGAGTTCTGGTTCGATTCTATGACCCTTTTGGGTTATGTGGTGACTAAGGATGGTATTATGATTTATCCAACCAATATTGCATCTGTGATGATTGGGTAAGACCCTCTTCAATGACTGAGATTCAAAGTTCTATTGGGCTGGTAGGTTATTAACATCGATTTGTGCATGGATAAAGGTGTAGCTTTTATTGTTTATTGTGATATTTATTGTATCAGTTTGGGTGGAGTATTGATATAGAAGGGACAAGGCATAGCATATACTTCGCGATAGCTGAAGGTCCATGAGTGAAACTATCCTACTTATGATTTGGAGTTATCTGCAGTGGTTTTTGTTTTGAAGCGGTAGAGGCATTATCTCTAAGGGGTACACTAGGAGATCTTCACAGACCATCATAGCCATAAGTATATTTTTGTAACACCCCACACCTTACAACACTAGTATAATGGAAATGAAACATGACATGGTTTTGTCAAATTAGCACTAATTTTCAAAAGTGCTTGAATCTCGCCTTAATGGGCTATATGTGCATCTAGCTCTTAAGAGGGTCTAGTGAATATACGTTTTATGTAGAATTGAGGATATTATGGACTTAAAATGAAGTGAGAGACTTGAGGTGCTTGTAGGACTTAGAAGCTAGCAGGTGAGTCAGCTACTTGCTTAGCTTAAAATCGTAAACCAAAAGAAGACGAGGTTCGATGTTGAAATTGTCAACGTTCGATTATGAATAAAGTCTGTGTTAAGGGTGTAACTTTGGTCCATCATTTAACATCACATATGGACTATATTTACAGCCCAAGTATTATAGTAATAAAGGCCCAAAGTTATCACAAGATTCGTAGAAAACTTTAGGCCTAAACTAAGAAGAACAAAATCTGAAAATGGGCACCCCAAGTCCATGTATTTGGAGCTCCAAAAGGCCCAAGTGACATGAGAAAGGAACTACATCACCTACTTGGTGATGTATGTCTTAAGTAGCCTTAGTAAGTCAGCCAAATAACATTTTAAAAGAGCGTCAAAGCAGCTCCCACAAGGCATTGTTATCTTGAATACAAAAAAAATCAGCTTTGTCTCCAACTTCTCTCTCAACGTGTACTAACTTGCAAAGCAGCAAATAAAGAACTTCTAGGGTTATTATAGAAGCTCTATACCTTGAAGGTAGTGGTAAGTAAGCTTACATATGTTTTTAGTATGGTTTTACTATGAAAATAAGAAGTATATGTTAGTATGACTGTGCTGGAATTTCTGGACAGATTGTGTGCTAAGGAGTCTTGTGCACTTTTCTTGTTAATTAAGAGGGTTTTATATTGTTGGATGGATTTATTATGTATTAGAACTTAATTATTCAGCAAAGGTTGGTTTTACAAAAGTATAAAAAGGTTGATTAACTACTGTTACAGTCAGCAAAAGTGAGTCATTATATGATATCGCAATTATGTGCTTCGTATGAACTTATGGACTGTTGGAAAGCAAGTTGTTGCTTCACATCTTTAATAACTTATTTGTTGCTGTTCTGAAACTGGTCCATATCTGGTTTTATGTATAACTGTTGCTGGAAAAGTTTGGTTAAAGTTGGAATAGGTTTAAAGTTGTCGATGTCAAAATGTAGCGAAGGGAGGTAATGTTATGCTGTCCATTTTAAGATTGTGTGGAATGGTGATGTGTTGTGTTTTGTGGGCTGTTGTAAGGATGGTATGGAATTAGAACAGGATGCACATGGTGTGTATAAGTGAATGTACACTAGGAAGTACGATTACAGGCAAAATGGTTGAAAGAATACGCTATGGTTCATAATTGTCCGCTTGCTGCCCATATGTTGTTTTGTTATGTAATTAGGCTACCAAAGGGTGTTTATTGGCTGCTAAATCTAGTTGTATCCTCTATTATGTTGTAGATAAATTTTTGGAGGAAGGGGAGGTTATTTCGAGATAGTAACGAGGTCATACAAAGAGGTATGTAAGGTTACTTGATTCCGTATCGTTTGACAAGGAACATAGATACTTCCTTGGTACATAAAGTCACTTACCAACTCCGATACATCTATTAACTGTGTCTCCATTATTTGACATGTTCATGTGATTCCATATATAGTCACTTTCAAATCTGGTTACATACATGAATACCAAGATACATGTATTTCTTTTTGCCAAATA